>PJEM01007331.1:0-97286 GCA_004023845.1 Helogale parvula
TGTGATAATCAGTTGTATTTCCATGGATCACAAATTACATTTTAACAGAGAAGAATAATGTGTATCCCTATCAGTATTCTATAGTTTGCAGAGTTGTAAAGTAGCTCAAAAACAATATAAGAGGGAGATATCCCCAAATTCTGGACAAAACATACAATAATCATTTCCCCTCATTCCAAAGTTTTCCACAATTTTTTTTTCTGAAATGGGCTTTGTATATGTAGCATTGGACAGCAACCACCACCACCACCACCACAACAACCAGACAAAACCCTTGACCTACAAATAAAAATAAGG
The DNA here is from genome assembly GCA_004023845.1 of Helogale parvula. Classification (NCBI taxonomy): domain Eukaryota; kingdom Metazoa; phylum Chordata; class Mammalia; order Carnivora; family Herpestidae; genus Helogale; species Helogale parvula. Next base: position 298 of record PJEM01007331.1, read on the forward strand.
GGTGTCTCGGTGATCTAGTCTGTTAAGCATCTGACTTCAGCTCAGGTCTGATCACAGGGCTTTTCAGTTTGAGTTTCATGTCCCACAGAGTCTGCTTCAGATCCTTTGTTTCCCCCCTCCCCACCCTGCTCACATGTGCACTCTCTCGCCTCTCTCTCTCAAAAACAAAACTCAAACACACACACACACACACACACACAAGAAAACCTTGACTTCATGAGGTTTAGATATGAGTATTAAAATGTTTTCACAACTTTTTTCAGAACCTAACCAAAAAGAAATGAAAAGCATCAAAATAAACCGTACATTCTCCATTAGATAGTATATTTACTAAATTTGGAGCAAATAGATTTTAAAAAATTCGGGGGCAGAGAGACAGAGAGAAAAATAAAATACAGAATCTGAAGCATGCCCCAGGCTCTGGGCTGTCAGTACAGAGCCCAATGTGGGGCTCAAACTCAAAAACGGTAGGATCATGACCCGAGCAGTCAGATGCTTAACCAACTGAGCCACCCACACACCCCAGGACCAAACAGGATTTTAATGTTTATTTTATTTTGAGAATGAGAGAAAGTACAAGCAGGCAGAGACAGAGAGAGATAGGAAGACAGAATGCCAAGCAAGCTATGGGCTGACAGCACAGATATGCTTTAACTGAGGCACTGTAAGATCAAGACTTGAGAAGAGACTCATTTTAGACCTGAAGATACCTTCAGGTTGAAAGTAAATGGATGGAGAAATATCTATCATGCGACTGGCCGCCAAAAGAAAGCCAGAGTAGCCATACTTGTATCAGACAAACTGGACTTTAAAGTAAAGGCAGTAACAAAAGATGAAGAAGGACACTATATAATAATTACAGGGTCTCTCCATAGAGAAGAGCTAACAATTATAAACATCTACGCACCAAATTCGGAAGCGCCCAGGTACATAAAACAATTAATCACAGACAGAAACAATCTTATTGATAAGAATGTGCTAATTGCAGGGGACTTTAATACTCCACTGACAGGAATGGATAGGTCAACCAGACAGAAAATCACTAAAACACCATTGACCTGAATGACACATTGGAACAGATGGAACTAATAGATATATTTAGAACTCTGCATCCTGAAGTTAGGAAATCCACCTTCTTTTCGAGTGCACATGCACATTATCCAAGATAGATCACATACGGGCATAAAACAGCCCTCCATAAGTATAAACGAATTGAGATCATACCACGCACACTTTCAGATCACAATGTTATGAATCTTGAAATTAACCACAGGAAACAGTCTGGAAAACCTCCAAAAATGTGGAAGTTAAAATCCACCCTACTAAAGAATGATTGGGCTAATCAGGTAGAGAAGAAATGAAAAAATATATGGAAACAAATGAAAATGAAAATATAACAATCCAAAATCTCTGGGACACAGAAAGGCAGACCTGGGAGGAAAGTTCATTGCAATCCAGGCCTATTTCAACAAACTAGAAAAAGCGCAAATTCAAAATCTAACAGAGCCCCTATTGGAACTAGAAGGGGAGCAGCAAGAGCACCCCAAGCCCAGCAGAAGAAAAGAAATAATTAAGATCAGGGCAGAAAAAAGCAATATAGAATCCAAAAAAAAAAAAAAATCAGTCGAGCAGGTCAATGAAACCAACGGTTGGTTCTTTGAAAAAATAAACAAAACAAACAAACAAAACAAAATTGGTAAACCTCTAGCCAGGCTCCTTAGAAAGAAAAGAGAGAGCACTCAGATAGCCAAAATCATGAATGAAAAAGGATCTATTACAACCAATCCCTTAGAAATACAGGCAATCATCAGAGATTACTATGAATAATTTTATGCCAACAAACTGGACACCTAGAAGGAATGGAGAACTCCTAAAAGCACATGCACTACCAAAATTCCAATGGAAAGAGATAGAGGCATGAATAGACCAATAACCAGTGAAGAAACCGAATCCATTATCAAAAATCTCCCAATGAATAAGAGCCCAGGGCCAGATGGCTTCCCAGGGGAATTCTACCAGACATTTAAAGCAGAGGTAACACCAATTCTTGTCAAACTATTCCAAAAATAGAAATAGAAGGAAAACTTCCAAACTCATTCTACGAAGCCAGCATCACCTTGATACCCAAACCAGACAGAGACCCAGGCAAAAAAGAGACTACAGACCAATATTCTTAATGAATACAGATGCAAAAATACTCAACAAGATACTGGCAAATGGAATTCAGCAGCATATAAAAAATCATCCATCATGATCAAGTGGGATTCATTCCTGGGTTACAGGGCTGGTTTAATATTTGCAAATCCATCAATGTGACACATCACATTAACAAAAGAAAAGAAAAAAAACCCCATATGATTCTATCGATAGATGCAGAAAAAGCATTTGACAAAATACAGCACTCTTTCTTGCACCAGTGTTCTTCTCAAAACGACAACAAACTATTCTCAAATTTGTATGGAACCACAAAAGACCGTGAATCGCCAAAGTAATGTTGAAGCAGAAAACCAAAATGGGAGGCATCACAATCCCAGACTTTAGCCTCTACTACAAAGCTGTCATCATCAAGACAGTACGGTATTGGTACAAAAATAGACACATAGACCAAACGAATTGAATAGAGAACCCAGAACTGGGCCCACAAATGTACAGTCAATTAATTTTTGACAAAGCAGGAAAGAGTATCCAATGAAAAAAAGACTGCCTCTTTAGCAGGTCATACTGGGAGAACTGGACAGCAACATGCAGAAGAATGAAACTACACCACTTTCTTACACCATACACGAAAATCCACTCAAAATGGCTGAAGGACCTGCATGTGAGACAGGAAACCATCAAAACCCTCGAGGAGAAAGTTGGAAAAAACCCTCGCAATTTCCTGCTCGACACATCCCCAGAGACAAGGGAAATGAAAGCAAAGCTGAACTCTTGGGACCTCATCAAGATAAAAAGCTTCTGCACTGCAAATGATACAATCAAGAAAACTAATAGGCAACCGACAGAATGGGAAAAGATAGTTGCAACTGACATATCAGATAAAGGGCTAGTATCCAAAATCCGCAAGGAACTCACCAAACTACACACCTGAAAAACAAATAATCCAATGAAGAAATGGGCAGAAGACCTAAACAGACATTTCTTCAAAGAGGACATCCAGATGTCAACATCACTCATCATCAGGGAAACACAAATCAAAACCACACTGAAGTACCACTTCAAGCCAGTCAAAGTGGCTCAAATGAAGAAATCAAGAGACTATAGATGCTGTCAAGGGTGTGGAGAGATGGGCACCCTCTTACACTGTTGGTGGGAATGTAACTGGTGTAGCTGCTCTGGAAAACAGTGTCGAGGTTCCTCAAAAAACTGTCAATAGAACTCCCCTATAACCCAGCAATAGCATTGTTAGGGATTTACCCCAGGGATACAGAAGTGCTGATGCATAGGAGCACATGTTCCCCAATGTTCATAGCAACACTTTCTACAATAGCCAAATCATGGAAAGAGCCTAAATGTCCATCACCTGATGAGTGGATCAAGAAGTTGTGGTATATATATACAATGGAGTACTACATGGCAATGAGAAAGAATGAAATATAGCCATTTTTAGGAAAGTGGATGGACCTTGAGGGTGTCATTCTAAGTGAAAATAGTCAGGCGGAAAAGGACAGATACCATGTTTGCACTCATAGGTCTAATAGGAGAACAGGAGAAACCTAATGGAGGATCAGGGGGAGGGGTAGAGTGAAAAAGAGTTGGGGAGAGAAAGGGACACAAAACCTTAGAGACTATCGAATACTGAAAAAGAACTGAGGGTTGAAGCAGGAGGGTGAGGGGGAAAAGAGTTGGTGGTAATGGAGCAGGGCATTTGTGGGGAAGAGCACTGGGTGTTATATGGAAACCAATTTGACAATAAACTATTTAAAAAAACTTATCTACTAATGTGTTACATTTATATTTTTAAGATCATATTAGAAATTAAAACAGAACTTAAAAATCTATATATTGATGTGCTTTAAGATAACTATAATAAATACATTTCTTCTTAGCACAAATAATGTATTTTTATTTCAAATAGGTATACTCTCAAAATAATGTGATGTGTTGAATTATCTTACATTTTTGGAACACTTTATCTGTCCAGTTAGAAAATATATTAACTAGAAATAAATATGTGAACAATTTTTTTGGGCAGAGTTTCCCCTCATTGGCAAGTATGAAATATAACTTTGATATCCTTTTATGATGAATTCACCTGAGGCATGGCTTTAATATGAGTGAATTAGAGAAGCTCTCCCTATGTTTTCATCAGGAGAAATTTCCTGATTTATTGTTCAGATTTTCCTTTGAGGTACCTTTGAGTCTGAAGTTTCTACATCCACTGAAATCTCATAATCTTTCTGGCCACATCCTTGAAGGCTTGTTTTACTTGTTTGTTTCTTAGAGTATAAATGAATGGGTTCAATAAAGGGGCAACTGAGTTATTGAGCACAGCTACCCCCTTATTGAAGGCAACTCCTTCTTTAGCTGAGGGTTTTATGTACATGAAGATGCAGCTGCCATAAGAGAGGGAGATGACAATCATGTGGGAAAGACACGTGGAAAAAGCTTTTTTCCTTTGCGGAGCCGAGGGGATCTTGAGAATGGTCCAGATGATGTTTGTGTAGGAGAGAATCACCAGCACCAGAGTGACCACCAAGGTCACAACTGCTAAGATAAAGTCAATGAGCTCCAGGAATCTTGTGTCTGAGCAAGATATTTCTAGGAGGGGTCCATAGTCACAGTAGTAATGATTCAGCATGTTGGAGGCACAGAAATCCAGCTGACTGGTCAGAATGATTGGAGATATGATGATGAGAAATCCAGCCACCCAAGAGCAGAGGACCAGCTGGATGCAGACTCTGCTGTTCATGATGGTCATGTAATGCAGGGGTTTGCATATGGCCACATAGCGGTCATAGGACATGGCAGCCAGAAGGTAAAACTCTGTGGCTCCAAAGAGGATGGCAAAGAAATACTGAGTGAAGCAGCCAGCAAAACTGATGCTCTTGTTTCCAGTTGTGATGCTGAACAGCAGCCTGGGAGTAAAAGTGGTTGTAAAGGAAATTTCTAAGAAGGAGAAATTCCGGAGGAAGAAATACATGGGAGTCTGGAGGTGGGAATCGAGTAGAGTAAGAGTGATGATTGTCAGGTTTCCAATGATGCTGAATATGTAGGTGAGGAAGAGAAATATAAAGATTACAAGTTGGATCTCCGGGATGTCTGATAGTCCCAGCAGAATGAATTCTGTCAGAAAGGTTTGGTTTTTCATTGCTAACCTTTGCTGCCTATAAAGGTACAGAGGAAAGAAGTCAGTGATGACTATTGAAGAGGGGCTCAGGAACATTTAGAAGAAGCTACGTCTTTTCTGTTGAGTAGGTTGAAATATCTCGTTTCTGTCAGTTTCACTCAATGAGATTTTCCATTGGACAGAAAGCTGTTTAAAGGACTTATTCTTTTAAATTTCCATGATGGTAAATTTTCTCCTCGGTTCCATTTCAGGGTCTTCTGGCATGTCCCTAGCCTACCTTCTAAACCAATGCCCAAAGTATAATTTTTCCATTTTTTATTTTTATCTTCACTTTGAACATTGAGTCTACCTTTGATCTTTCACTATATCTGATAACTTGGCAATAATGTCTTATTTCCATCACTTTCTTGGTCTCAGTGTGAGAAGAAAAGCCTTATTAGCTTACAGTTGAGGAGCCTTTAGTCAACAATCAGCACTGCCATTATAACTGTGGTAACCAAAGATGCACTCAAACTTCTCTTCAATTTTTTGAATTTGTGGATTGTTGTAATTAGTATCATCAGTCTCTAAATCTTTGCTGCTGGTGTCTGCTTTCCTTCAGTGTCAAGACTCCTGTCTTAGATGCTTTTAGCAGTGGAACAGATGGTGTATCTCCAAGAAGATACCTGCTATCCTTTTCTTTCATATCCATTGGTACTAATAAGCACGTAATTTTACTCTAGCTAGATAAATAGGGCTGAAATCAAAAGTTGCAAACGTCATTTAGGAGTTTGGTGCTGGCACAAAAACAGACACAAATGTCAGTGGAACAGAATAGAAAACCCAGAAATTGAGTCACAACTACGTGGTCCACTAATCTTCGACAAAGCAGGATAGAATATCCAATGGAAAAAAGACAGTTTCTTCAACAAGTGGTGTTGGGAAAATTAGACAGCAACTTAGAGACTGATTAGGGTACTATTAATGTAATATTTCAAGAGTTTGAGTATTTTTTTTGTTTATAGGTGAAGAACAGTGTTTTGAATAGTTACAATGCTATTATAATAAATTTAAGTTAAATTTAAATTGAGACTACATTTTATTTAGCTTTCTCTATTGTTCTCAAATTCTCAGAGCCTTTTTCAGCAGGTAACATATTTACAGTTTATTAATAATGTGTAAAATTTTCCTTGGCATGATCCTCCACATCTACCTTTCTTTTCTCAAGACATTTATGTCTCTATTCAACTTCTCATACTTCTGTTCAAAAGAGTAGATGACTCTCCTTGTGTCAGAGGCCAGTCTCTTTCTTTTTTTCTTTCTAACTCTTGAAAATACAAACAAATAAGGAACATTTTTATTTTACCATCTTCTACATTAAAAAGCATTTTATTTACATTGTTTTACTTGATAATACCAAATAATAAATGATATAAGAAATAATAATAATATGAGAATAATAAATATGATAATAATAGATAATAATAATAATAATTGTCATCACCTGAGGACTTACTAGCTGCCAAATATTTTCATTATTTTATTTGATTCCCATAATAACCCATTTGAGATATGTACCATTACTATCTCCATTTTGCAGATGAGGAAATTGAGGTTTGGAGTAATGTAAATTGTGGGGCCAGAATTCTGTCCCAGTGCTGCCTGATCCTTAGTCTGCACACTCAACTACCAGATTGTGCTAATTTCCTATCCTTATCCAGGAGGAAATGATTAGAACTATTACATCAATCTTATAGATGAGATAATATACATTAATGATATTGTAAGGATAATAGTGGTGATGATGATAAACTGAGGCTAGTAAAATTTTAGTGGTTAGGCCAAGCACACACAGCTGCAAATTCTTCTGTTCTAAAATACACATGGACTAGACATGCTTCTTTATTTTTAACATATTTATTAAACAGTGATTGCATACTTTAAAAAAATTCTGTATTTTTATATTTTGTCTCTATATAGTCTTTGATTTTTTTCTTCTAATATTTTCCTGATTTCTTCCTTGAACTAATGGCATCTTATTTTTCCTCCTTTCTCCAGATTCTAATGATGCATCTCTTATTCTGTCTTTACATTCTTCTAAACACATTTTTCAAAGTTGTTGCTGGCTTTAGTTTTAAAATGTGTGAAACGATCCTGTCTTACATCTGTCTTATGTTGTCTCCCAAACGGATATTTCTAGGCCTGAATTCCTATTTCACTTTCAGTCCCATATTTTTAACTTTCTGTAATACATTTTCTTTTGGACATACTCCCTTCAAATTAAGCTTTTTTTGTTCCTTGTGATAAAGCCTATTTAAATTTCCAAACTCCTTGATAGGTTTTTTGGTTAAATGTCAAGAAATTTGCTTTTGAAAAGTAGTAACTCTTAAAAGCCATTAAGTAAGTTTTGGTTCTCTTGCCTTCCCCCTGCTTTTAAGGAACTTACAGTCTATTTTTAGAAAGATGTTATATACATAAAATAGAAATGGTTAATTACTAAATAGAATGCATCATTACATTGATTCTTATTTTAAAATGTTATTTTATAAAAACTGACAGTTTTGTTGCTCCCAAGTTTTCTTTCAGAAGATAGTTGAAAAAGTTCTGTTTATAGACCATTGATCCTAAATTTAATTTCCTGTATATTTAGCTGTATACATCCTAAAGGAGATTTCTAGTATTTTCAGGCAAACTTAATTGGAAGATAGTCCTTACATCGATCCTGAAAAACAAGTGGCTCAAGCTCAGTTTCTGTAGCCAAGAGTCTCTAGAAAAGAGAGTTTGTCTCTTCCTCCACTTCCGGCAGATCTTGTGCAAGTGGAAAATCAGTAAATTGAGTCCAGTTACTAAGCACTATCATCTAAGTAAGACAACCTGTACAGATAGAGTGTAATCAGCATTTGTGAGATTCTTTGTGGAATTAAAAAAATTGTAAAAAACATGGAACATAAAATTTACCATCTTAGCCATTTTTAAGTTCAGCAGTGTTAAGTATATTTACTTGGGTGTGCAACAGATCTCCAGAACTTTTTATTGTGTAAAACTGAAACCCTATAGCCATTTAACAACTTGTTTTTCCCCATTTCCTCCTGCCCCTGGCAAACACCATTCTACTTTCTGTTTTTATGAATCTATTTTAGTTAGTGCATATAGCTAAAATTATAACAATATTTATTTTGTGACTGTTTTATTTTGCTTAGTGTAATATTTTCAAGGGAGGTCCACCTTGTTAAAGGCTGAATAATGTTGCATCGTGTATACATATCATATTTTGTTTACCCAGTCATCTGTTGATGGATTTTTGGGTTGCTTCTATTTTGGTTATTGTGTATAATGCTGCTATAAACATGATTGTGCAAATATATCATACTTTCAGTTCTCTTGGGTATATACCCAGCAGACTATATTGTTGGATCATATGGTGATTCTATATTTATTTTCTTGGGGAACCACCTTCCTGTTTTCTTTTTTTATGTTTTTTTAAAAATGTCTTTATTTTATTTTGAGAGACAGAGCAGAGAGTGAGTGGGGGAGGAAGGGCAGAGAGAGAGGGAGACACAGAATCTGAGCAGGCTCCTGGCTCTGAGCTGTCAGCACAGAGCCCGTGTGGTGCTCGAACCCACAGACTGTGAGATCATGACCTGAGCCAAAGTCGGATGCTTAACTGACTGACTTACCCAGGCACCCCCATACTATTTTCTATTATAGCTATACTCTATGTAGAATTTTTACATCAAAATAAATACCTGAATATCTGTGACACAGTATAAGTGCAGGGAGATGCCTGAATCTAAGATAAGAATTAACATAAATGATGCATTTTATTCAGGCATTAACTATTTTCTGTTCTCTATCTCTGTCTGTCTCTCTCTGTGTTTATATATGAATATATATTGTCTTTTCAGAAACGGACTATAAATTCTGTAAGAGGAGGGGAAGGACAGGAGAACTAACACTTATCGAGTGATTGTAGTGTTGGTTTATGTTAGGCTTATCATAAATATATTATTCTTTTTGTTGGTATTCTTTTATTCCCCAATAACAGTGGCAAAAACACACAGTATGGTCAAAATACATAGTTGTTAAATAAATGAAAAAAAGATAGTGTTCTTTTTTCTCTTCCCTTTTTTACTTTGTTCTCCTTGGTAATTTGCTGTATAAATTGTATATATTTTTTTGCTTTTTGGTCTAGTAACTTACAGGAACTTTCAAGAGCCAGTTTAGGATCAAGTTGCTTGAATAAAAAATTCATTTTTACCATTTCCCTCTTCTCTTCCACTGATGAATGGAACACATCACGACACATCATGAGTGTTACCTGGTTCTGCTGGAATTTTGAGCTGAGAGGAGGCCTCTATCAGCAAGAGTCTTTTTTTTTTCATGGTTTGTACTCTTCTATCACCAAATAATAAAAATGTGTATTTCCTGAATTTGTTATTGAATTTTGAAATGACTTAATGAAGAGTTTTTTGGGGACAGAACTTCCTCATGCTTTGTTTTCAAGATACTGATCTTGAAACCTCAGATATCCAGTGATTTCAGGGGTTTTCAGGAACCACTTTAAATTTTTACTACTGACTCTACTCTTAAGGAGAAGTGTCCATCGCACCTGGACTCCCTAATCCTGTCTTTTAAGCCTCTTGGAGAGGCTGAGTCACTTCCTTGGCCCTAACATAGAGCCAGGAAAAGGGCTACGAGATTATCTTGTCATAATATATCTTTTTCAGAAAGGTCAGTGATTGTCCTAAGAAAGAAGTCTCAAATATCTTTGGGCATCCTATTGTTCTGATCTTCTAGGTTCCCTGAATTAAAGAAATCCTAAAACCCTGAATCCTAACTCCCCTACCCCTGGGCTGTGTGCCTATCTGGAACACCAGAGAGCCATCTTTGCTGTTTTCCCCAAGAATGCTCTAATCTCTAGGATGCTAGAATGAGCTAATGTCATCCATTGGTGTGAATGTCCAGGCTTTTGCACTTCCTCGCCATTCATTTTCAGTCTTTGATGAACAACAGCTTTATGCTATTATTTAAAACTTCACATTTACATTCCATATACATTTTGTAATAAATTCACTTCAATAATTTTATAAATCATTATAATATTGTTTGTAGATGTAAAAATTTGGAAACAATTTAAATTTCCACCAATAGGGAAGTGGTGAAAAAATTTTGGCATATCCAAACTATAAAATCCCAATAAAAGTGAATGGCAAAGATTTATGTGAAATCACTTGGAAAGATATATTTGATATATTGCTATGTGAGTAAAGCAAGCCGCTGATCTGTATTGTGTGTATTGTGTGATCTCCTTTGAGTAAAAAAGGTATATCTATATATCTTATATATGATATAAAACTATATTTTTATATGCATAGTCACATAGATCTGGGATAGTAAAGGATCAGTGTTACCTTTATAAAGTTAGATGGGGAAGTGAGGGACATATGAGAAGCTGTGTGTTTATATTTGTCTATATTGGATGAAGGCTATAAATTATTATTATTTTTTAAATGTTTTTTTATTTATTTTTGAGACACAGAGAGAGAAAGCACTAGCAGGGGAGGATCAGAGAGAGAGGGAGGTACAGAATGTGAAGCAGGCTCCAGGCTCTGAGCTAGCTGTCAGGACAGAGTCCGATGTGGGGCTCTAACCCATGAACTGTGAGATCATGACCTGAGCTGAAGCCGGATGCCTAACCAACTGAGCCACCCAGGTGCTCCTATAAATTATTTTTTAAAATTGAAGTATAGTTGACATACAATGTTATATTAGTCTCATATACAACATAGTGAATTGACTGTTCTGTATATTACTTAGTGCTCACCACAATGAGTATAGTTACCATCTGTCATCATACAATGTTAAATGTTATTTCAATATATTGACTGTATTCCCTAAGTTATACTTTTCAGCTCCATGACTTGTTTATTTTATAATTGGAAGTTTGTACCTTTTAATCCCCTTCACCTGTTTCATCCATCCTACCAGTCCCCCCCCCGCCCACCCCGTTCTGGCAACCACCAGTTCTTTATTTATAAGTCTGTTTCAGTTTGTTTTTTAGACTCTATGTATAATTGAAATCATATGGTATTTGTATTTCTTTCTCCGATTTATTTCACTTAGCATGATACTGTTTAGGTTGAAACCATTAACAAAATGAAAAGACAACCTACTGAGTGGGAAGTTAGTTTTTAATAAAAATGCCCACGGTTATATGATTTCATGCTCCATAAGCACAAACAGGTAACATTGCTATAACTATAAAATGCAAATATACTTACACTTGACTTTCAGGGCAAGTGTGAGATATTATCCATACATGTCCATGGGATGAATCACAACTTAGAAGTCTGATGTGGATGAATGGTGGCATAAAATTGAACTTGTTTGCTTTCCCACCTGTACTTATTGACCTAATTGTTCATAAAAGTCTACAAAGTTATGAAAACTTAATGGGAAAAATCCTACTCATCCTGCTCTATATCAACTTAACTGTCATTGGCCACTTTTCATTTTACATTAATTTAACATGCACCTTGGATTCATACCCTTGAGCTAAGGTTTATTTAAATTAAGCATACTTAAGTAATGATAACTGCAAGCATCCTTCTTCAAAGCCTTTTTCCTTTGTTCTGACTTGTTTAAGTGGGGGTATGTGTTGCTTCTGATTCTACAGCAGAATGAAGCATATTTTAAATGTTCTATTCAGAAGAGACCTCAGCATGATCATTTGAGGAAAGAAATAAAAGATCCCAGGAGGCCAACATTTAGAGCATACTAATGAACCCTATTCTGTTGAGAACTCTGCAATTGAACTTTTAATAAAGGGTTGAGGATGAAGTCCAAAGGGACTTTGAGGAAAGAGAATGTCAGAGTAGTACAAAAGCCTTGTGGAAACTGCAGTAATTATAATGATTAATAATAATAATAGATAATAGCAAACAATATGTTTTTTGAGCCGTTTGGTACATGCTGGGCATAGTGCTAAATAAGATACCTTTATGATATTTATGTATAACTCTACACAGTATAATTTAATTATTTGCTTGATGTATAGAACACTGTATGTCTGCTCAGAGGTAAGATAGTAGCACTTGGCATTTGCTTTCTGTTGCTGTGGTGATCTTCACATTTGTCAAGTAACATGAGATATGGAGAAGGGTTTAATATTTCCCCAGTAACCCCTTTTCTTTCCCATCAGTCTTTTGTGCCCTGATAACTAGTCTCTGATGGAAGACTGGAGGACCTGTATACTTCTTCATTTCCTAAGTCTTGAAAAAATCCCTCTTCCACTTCCTGATTAACATTCCTGCTTGAACTCTTTGAAATCCACTATCAATGTCTAAATATTTTATTTTATTTTAATTCCAGTGTAGTTAACAACAGTGTTATATTAGTTTCAGACATACATTATAGTGATTCAACAATTCCATATATTACTCAGTGCTCATCAAGATATTTCTTAATCTTTTTTAATCCTCATCACCTATTTCAACATCCCCCTATCCACCTTCTCTCTGATAACCATCAGTTTGTTCTCTGTAGTTAAAAGTCTGTTTCTTGGTTTATCTCTCTCTCCCTTCTCCTTTGTTCATGTGTTTTGTTTCTTAAATTCCACATATGAGTGAAATCATATGGTATTTGTTGTTCTCTGACTGACTTATTTCACTTAGCATTATACTCTCTAGCTTCATCCATGTTGTTGCAAATGGCAAGATTCATTCTTTCTATGGCTGAATAATATTCCATCGTGTGTATATGTATCCATATATATATATCCATATATATATACACACACATATACGCATCTATTCATCTATACACACGCACACACACACACACACACACACACACACATCAGATTTTATCCAGTCATCTATTGATAGACGCTTGGGTTGACTTTGTAGTTTGGCTATTGTAAATAATATTGCCATAAATGTAGGGATACCTGTTTCCCTTTGAATTAATATTTTTGTATTTTTGGAGTAAGTACCTAGCAGTGCGATTACTGGACATAGAGTAAATCTATTTTTAACTTTCTGAGGAACCTCCGCACTGTTTTCCATAGTGGCTGCACCAATTTGCATTCCCACCAATAGTGCATTTTCCACATCCTTGCCAACTCTTGTTTCTTATGTTTCTGATTTTAGTCATTCTGGCAGGTGTAATGTGATATTTCATTGTAGTTTTTTTTTAAGTTTATTTATTTTAGGGGAGAGAGGAGTTGAGAGAGATGAAGAAAGAAAATCCTAAGCAGGATCCATGCTGTTGGCATGGAGTCCCAAGTAGGGCTTGATTTCACGAACCGTGAGATCATGACCTGAACCAAAATCAAGAGTGGATGCTTAACTGACTGAGCCACATAGGCGCCCCCTCATTGTAGTTTTGATTTGCATTTCCTTGGTGATGAGTGATGTTGAGCATCTTTTCATGTGCCTGTTGGCCCTCTCAATATCTTCTTTGGAGAAATATGTGTTCATGTCTTCTGCCCATTTTTTATTTGCATTATTTTTTTTGGTGATGAGTTTTATAAGTTCTTTATATATTTTGGGTTACTTCACAAATACCTTTTCCCATTCTGAAGGTTGCCTTTGAATGTAGCCAATTGTTTTCTTCAGGTGCAGAAACTTTTCATTTTGATGTAGTCCCAATAGTTTCTTTTGCTTTTGTTTCCTTTGCCTTAAGAGACATACCTAGAAAAATGTTGCTATACCCAATGTCAGAAAAATCACTGGCTGTGCTCTCTTCTAGGATTTTAATGGTTTCCTGTCTCACATTCAGGTCTTTCATCCATTCAGAATTTATTTTTGTGTATGGTGTAAGAAAGTGGTCCAGTTTCATTCTTTCACTTGTTGCTGTCCAGTTTTCCCAACATCATTTGTTGAAAAGGATTTCTTTTGTAAACTGGTGCAGCTGCTCTGGAGAACAGTGTGGAGGTTCCTCAAAAAACTATCCATAGAACTCCCCTATGACCCAGCAATAGCACTGCTAGGGATTTACCCAAAGGATACAGAAATGCAGATGCATAGGGGGCACATGCACCCCAATGTTCATAGCAGCACTGTCAACAATAGCCAAAACATGGAAGGAGCCTAAATATTCATCACCTGATGAATGGATAAAGAAGATGTGGTATATGTACACAGTGGAGTACTACATGGCAATGAGAAAGAATGAAATCTGGCCATTTGTAGCAAACTGGATGGACCTTGAGGGTGTCATGCTAAAGGAAATAAGTCAGGCAGAGAGGGACAGATACCATATGTTTGCACTCATAGGTCTAACAGGAGAAACTTAACAGAGGGCCATAGGAAGGGGAAGGGGGAAACAGAGTTGGGGAGAGAGAGGGAGACAAATCATGAGAGACTATTGAATACTGAAAATGAACCGAGGGCTGAAGGGGGAGGGGGGAGTGGTGATGGTCATGGAGGGGGGGCACTTGTGGGTAAAAGCACTGGGTGTTATATGGAAACCAATTTGACAATAAACTATTAAAAAAAAGGAAAGGATTTTTTTTCCCTATTACATGGTCTTTCCTGCTTTGTTGAAGATTAATGTGCCCTATAATTGTGGGTTTATTTTTGGATTTTCCATTCTGTTCTGTTGATCTATGTGTCTATTTATGTGCCAGTACCATACTGTTTTGATTGCTGTAGTTTTGTACTATAATTTGAAGTCTTGAATTGTGATACCTCCAATTATATTTTTCTTTTTCAAGATTGCTTTGGCTATTCAGGATATTTTGTGGTTCCATACAAATTTTAGGATAGTTTTTTATAGCTCTGTGAAAAATGCTGTTGGCATTTTGATAGGGATTGCACTAACTGTGTAGATTTCTTTGGGTAGTATAGACATTTTAATAATATTTGTTCTTCCAATTCATGAGCATGGGATGTCTTTCCATTTTGTGTCAACTTTAATTTCTTTCATCAGTGTTTTATTTATTAAAATGTTTTGTTTTGAGAGAGACAGTGCAAGAGTGGGGGAGGGTTAGAGAGAGAGGGAGACACAGAATTCGAACCAGCTACAGGCTCTTCAGCTGTCAGCAAAGAGCCTGATGTGGGGCTCAAACTCATGAACTGCGAGAGTATGATCTGAGCTGAAGTTGGATGCTTAACTGGCTGAGCCACCCATGTGCCCCTCTTTCATCAGTGTTTTATAGTTTTCAGAGTATAGGTCTTTCCCCTCTTTGATTGGTTTATTTGTAGAGATTTTATTTTTGGTGCAATTGTAAATGGGATCAATTCCTTGATTTCACTTTTTGCTGCCTCATTATTGATGTATAAATGCAACAAATCTTGATACATTGATTTTGTATCGTGTGACTTTACTGATATCAGTGGTCAGTTTTAGTAGTTTTTTGGTGAAGTCTGGGATTTTTTATTTATAGTATCTTATCTGCAAATAGTGAAAGTTATACTTCTTGGTATTGCTAACTTGGATGTGTTTATTTTTTTGTTTTCTGATGGCTGCACCTAGGAATTCCAGTACTCTGTTGAATACAAGTGGTGAGAGTGGACATCCTTGCCTTGTTCGTGACCTTAGTGGGGAGAGCTCTCAGTTTTCCCCCATTGAGTGTGATGTTCCTTGCGGGTGTGTCCTCAAATGCCTTTATTATGTTTCCTTCTAACCCTGCTTTGCTGAGGGTTAGAGTGAATGGATGTTGTACTTTGTCACATGCTTTTTCTGCATCTATTGAAATGACCATATGCTTCTTATCCATTCTCTTGTTGATGTCATTTATCACATAGATTGATTTGTGAATGTTGAACCACCCTTGCCTCCTGGGAATAAATCCCAATGAATCATGGTGAATGATTTTTTAAAAATGTATTGTTGGATTCCATTTGCTAGTATCTTGTTGAGGATTTTTTTTAACCTATGTTCATCAGAGATTTTAGCCTGTAGTTCTATTTTTGCTTTGTGATACCCTTTATCTGGTTTTGGTATCAGGGTAATGTTGGCCTCATATAATGAACTTGGAGTTTTGCTTCCTTTCTGTTTTTTGGAATAGTTTGAGAATAGGTGTTAACTCTTCTTTAAATGTTTGGTAGAATTTACCTATGAAATCCTCTGGTTCTGTATTTTTGTTGGAAGTTTTATGATTACTGATTCAACTTCATTGCTGGTAATCAGTCTATTAAAATTTTCCATTTCTTCCTGGTTTAGTTTTGGTAGTTTATATGTTTCTGGAAATTTATTGTTTTTTCTAGGTTGTTCAGTTTGTTGAATGGGCATATCATTTTTCATACAATTGCTTTGTATTTCTGTGGTATTGGTTATTTATCCTCTCTCATTTCTAATTTTGGTTTTTTGGTTTCTCTCTTTCTCTTTCTTTTTGATGACTCTGGCTATAGGTTTATCAATTTTGTTCATCTTTTTAAAGAACCAGTTCCTCGTTTCATTGATCTGTCTATTGTCTTTTTTTGTTTGTTTGTTTGCTTGCTTGTTTCTCCATTTTTTATTTCTGCTCTAACCTTCATTATTTTCTTTTATTTTTATTTAAAAATTTTAAAAATGTTTTTTGTTTTATTTTTGAGAGACAGAGAGAGACAGCACGAGAATGGGAGGGTCAGAGAGAGAGGGAGACACAGAATCCGAAATAGGCCCCAGGCTCTCAGCTAGCTGTCAGCATAGAGCCCGACGCAGGACTCGAACCCACAAACCATGAGATCATGACCTGAGCTGAAGCCGTACACTTAACTGACTGAGCCACCCAGGCGTCCTGAAACTTCCTTATTTTCTTCCTTCTCCTGGTTTTGTGTTGTTTGTTGTTCTTTTTCGAGATCCTTTTGGTGTAAATTTAGGTTGTTGAGATTTTTTTTTCTTCTTTAGGTAGGTCTGAATTGCTGTAAACTTCCCTCTTAGATCTGCTTTTGGTGGATCCCAAAGGTTTTGGACCAATGTGTTTTCATTTTCATTTGTTTCCATGTAAGTTTTTATTTCTTTGATTTCTTGGTTGACCCATTCATTGTTCAGTAGCATGTTGTTTAATCTCTATATATTCGTGTTCTTTCCAGGTTTTTTTCCCTTGTGGTTGATTTCTAGTTTCATAGAGTTGTGGTCAGAAAAGATGAATGACTCGGATCTCTTTGAATTTGTTAAGACTTGTTTTGTGGGCTAATATGTCATTTATTTTTTGAGAATATTCCATATGCACTTGAAAAGAACATCTATTCTCCAATTTTAGGATAGAATGTTCTGATTATATCTGTTAAGTTCATCTGGTCCAGTGTGTCATTCAAAGCCAGTATTTCCTTGTTAATTTTCTGTTTGGATGATCTATTAATTGATGTAAGTAGGGTGTTGAAGTCCCCTATATTATTGTATTACTACCAGTTACTTCCTTTATCTTTGTTATTAACTGCTTTATGTATTTAGGTGTTTTTATGTTGGGTGCATAAATATTTACAATTGTTATATCTTATTGTTGTATTGTTATCTTAATGATTATATGGTGGCCTTCTTTGTCTCTTGTTATAGTCTTTGTCTTAAAGTCTGTTTTGTCTGGCATATGTATTGCTCCCGCTGGCTTTCTTTTGACATCCATTTGCATGATAAATGTTTCTTTTTCCTTTCCTTTCAGTCTGCAGGCTTCTTGAGGTCTGAAATGAATATCTTGCAGGCAGGATATAGATGAGTCTTGTTTTTTTATCCACTCTGTCATTTTATATTTTTTGATTGGACCATTTAGTCCTTTTAAATTCAGAGTAACTATTGATAGATATGTATTTATTGCCATTTTGTTACTTGTTTTTATAGTTTTTTTCTGATTCTTCTTGATGTCTTTCATGGTTTGTCAACTTTATTTAGTGATATATTTGGATTCCTTTCTCTTTAATCTTTGCGTATCTATTACTGGTTTTTGATTTGTGGTTACTAATAGATTTGTACATACATTAGAATCATTATTAGTTGTGATGATTCAGTTACCCCAAAGTTGTTCATTGGGAGCCCCTACAACCTGTCCTCTGTGAATTTTTGAGTTCTTCCCAATATTCTTTGGGAACGTTCTTATTTTATAATATAATAAGGTGTCCTATCTTACTTGTACTTTTTCTTTACTAGCATTGAAATCAATTATTCATCCAATTTAGAAATCAAGATTTAGGTGCTTTAAATGTGCAGTGTTCTTATTGCTACCAGGGTTCTATTGGTCATATTAGACAGACATAGGACATATATATATATATATATATATATATATATATATATATATGTATATATACACACACACACACACACACACACATACAGACACGTGTACACCTGCACACACACACATATTCATAGCTCTTTCTCTCTTTGTTTATATGTATTAAACACCATGAGTTTATGTCTGTTTCTTTTTTATTAAATAGCTTATTACCAAGTTAGTTTCCATATAACACCAAGTGCTCTTCCCCACAAGTGCCCCTCTCCATGACCATCACCCCCCCCTTCCCTTTCCCCCTCCCTTTTCAGGCCTCAGTTTGTTCTTAGCATTCAAAAAGTCTCTCATTATTTGCCTCACTCCTTCTCCCCACCTCTTTTCCCTCTCTTTCGCCTTCCCATGGTCTCCTGTTAGGTTTCTCCTGTTAGATCTATGAGTGAAAGCATATGTTATCTTTCCTTCTATGTCTGACTTATTTCACTTAGTGTGACTCCCTCTAGGTCCATCCATTTTCCTACAATTAGCCAGATTTCATTCTTTCTCATTGCCACGTAGTATTCCATTGTGTATATATACCACATCTTCTTGATCCATTCATCAGGTGATGGACATTGAGGCTCTTTCCATGATTTGGCTATTATTGACAGTGCTGCTATGAACATTGGGGTACATGTGCCCCTATGCATGAGCACTTCTGTATCCCTTGGGTAAATCCCTAGCAGTGCTATTGCTGGGTCATAGGGGAGTTCTATGGATAGTTTTTTGAGGAACCTCCACACTATTTTCCAGAGTGACTGCACCAGTTTACATTCCCACCAACAGTGTAGGAGCGTGCCCGTCTCTCCACACCTTCGCCAGCATCTATACTCTCTTGATTTGTTCATTTTGGCCACTCTGACTGGTGTGAGGTGGTATCTCAGTGCGGTTTTGATTTGTGTTTCCCTGATGATGAGTGATGTTGAGCATTGTTTCCTGTGCCTGTAGGCCATCTGGATGTCCTCTTTGGAGAAGTGTCTATTCATGTCTTCTGCCCATTTCCTCACTGAATTATTCGTTTTTCGGGTATGGAGTTTAGTGAGCTCCTTGTAGATTTTGGATACTAGCCCTTTATCTGATATGCCACTTGTGACTATCTTTTGCCATTCTGTCTGTTGCCTATTAGTTTTTTTGATTGTATCCTTTGCAGTGCAGAAGCTTTTTATCTTGATGAAGTCCCAATAGTTCATTTTTGTTCTTGATTCCCTTGCCTTTGGGGATGTGTTGAGGAGGAAATTGCTGTGATTTAGGTCAAGGAGGCTATTTCATACTTTTTCCTCTAGGGTTTTTATGATTTCCTGTCTCACATTCAGGTCTTTCAGCCATTTTGAGTTTATTTTCATGAATGATGTAAGAAAGTGGTTTACTTTCATTCTTCTACATGTCGCTGTCCAGGTCTTCCAACACCACATATTGAAGAGGCTGTCTTTTTTCCATTGGGTACTCTTTCCTGTTTTGTAGAAGATTAATTGGCCATACACTTGTGGGTCCACTTCTGGGCTCTCTATTCTATTCCATTGGTCTATGTGTCTGTTTTTGTGACAATACCATACTGTCTTGATGATGATAGCTTTGTAGTAGAGGCTAAAGTCTGGATTGTGATGTCTCCCATTTTTGTTTTCTTCTTCAATACTACTTTGGCTATTCGGGTTTTTTTGTTGTTTCATATGAAATTTAAGATAGTTTGTTCTAGCTTTGAGAAGAATGCTGGTGCAACTCTGATGGGGATTGTGTTGAATGTGTAGATTGCATTGGGTAATAATGATATTTTAACAATGTTTATTCTTCTGATCCATGAGCATGGAATGTTTTTCCATTTCTTTGTTGTGTTCTTCAATTTCCTTCATAAGTCTTCAATAGTTTTCAGCATACAGGTCTTTTACATCTTTAGATAGGTTTATTCCTAGGTATTTTATGGTTTTTCGTGCAATTGTGAATGGGATTCTTTTCTTGATTTCTCTTTCTGTTGCTTCATTTTTGGTGTATAAGATTGCAACCGATTTCTGTATGTTGATTTTGTTGCCTGCGACTTTACTGAATTCATTGATCAGTTCTAGAAGGCTTCTGGGGGAGTCTGCCCAGTTTTCCATGTAAAGTATTATGTCATCTGCGAAAAGGGAAAGTTTGACTTCTTCTTTGCCTATTCTGATGCCTTTTATTTCCTTTTGTTGTCTGATTGCTGATGCTAGGACTTCCAGCACTATGTTAAACAACAATGACGAGAGTGGACACTCTGGTCGTGTTCCTGATCTCAGGGGGAAAGCTCTCAGTTT
The DNA here is from genome assembly GCA_004023845.1 of Helogale parvula. Taxonomy (NCBI): domain Eukaryota; kingdom Metazoa; phylum Chordata; class Mammalia; order Carnivora; family Herpestidae; genus Helogale; species Helogale parvula. The sequence goes on from PJEM01007331.1 coordinate 21,026, forward strand.
TTCCCCATTAAGGATGATATTAGCTGTGGGCTTTTCATAATCTGCTTTTATAATGTTTAAGTAAATTCCTTCTATCCCATCTTTCTCAAGGGTTTTTTTTTTTATTATGACAGGATGTTGTATTTTGGCAAATGCATTTTCTGCATCTATCGATAGAATCATATGTTTTTTTTCTTTTGTTAATGTGTTGTATCACATTGATGGATTTGTGAATATTGAACCAGCCATGTAATCCAGGAATGAATCCCACTTGATCATGATGGATAGTTCGTTTTATGTGCTCTTGAATTCGATTTGCTCGTACCTTGTGGAGTATTTTTGCATCAGTATTCATTAAGGATATTGGCCTGTAGTTCTCTTTTTTTATTGGGTCTCTGTTTGGCTTAGGAATCAGAGTGATATGTGCTTTGTAGAATGAGTCCGGAAGCCCTCTTTCCATTTCTGTTTTTTGGAATAACTTGAGAAGGGTGGGTGTTAACTCTGCTTTAAATGTCTGGTAGAATTCCCCTGGGAAGCCATCCGGCCTTGGGCTTTTATTCGTTGGGAGATTTTTGATAACTGAATCAACTTCTTCACTGGGTATGGATCTGTTCAGATTTTCTATCTCTTCCTGTTTGAATTTTGGTAGTGCATGTGCATTTAGAAATTTGTTCATTTCTTCTAGATTGCCCAGTTTGTTGGCATATAGTTTTTCATAGTAATCTCTGATGACTGCTTGTATTTCCAAGGGATCTGCTGTAATAGATCCATTTTCCTTCATGGTTTTGTCTATTTGGGTGTTCTCTCTTTTCTTTCTGAGGAGACTAACTAGAGGTTTATCAATTTTGTTTGTTTTTTCTAAAAACAACCTCTTGGTTTCATTGATCTGTTCAGTTGTTTTTTTGGATTCTATATTGTTTATTTCTGCCCTGATCTTTGCTATTTGTATTTTTCTTCTGGGTTTGGGGTGCTCTTGCTGCTCCCTTTCTAGTTTTCTTCGGTGCTCTGTTAGGTTTTGAGTTTTTCCTATTTGTTGAAATAGGCCTGGATTGCAATAAACTTTCCTCTTGGGACTGCCTTTGCTGCATCCCAGAGAGTTTGGATTGTTGTATTTTGTTTCATTTGTTTCCATATATTTTTTATTTACCTCTCTAGTTGCCTGATTTTCCCAATCATTCTTTAGTAGGGTAGTTTTTAACCTCCACATTTTTGGCGGTTTTCCAGACTATTTCCTGTGGTTGATTTCAAGTTTCATAGCACTGTGATATGTAAGTGTGCATTGTGTGATCTCAATTCTTTTCTATTTATGGAGGGCTGTTTTATGCCCCAGTATGTGATCAATCTTGGAGAATGTGCCATGTGTCCTCAAGAAGAAAGTAAATTCCCTAGCTTCAGGATGCAGAGTTCTAAATATATCGATAATTCATTCTGTTCCAGTGTGCCATTCATGTCCATTGTTTCTTTACTGATATTCTGTCTGGTTGACCTCTCCATTGTTGTAAGTGGAGTATTAAAGTCCCCTGCAATTAGCACATTCTTATCAATAAGATTGCTTATGTTTGTGAATAGTTGTTTTATGTATTTGGGTGCTCCTGAATTTGGTGCATAGATGTTTATAATTGCTAGCTCTTCCTGATGGAGAGACCCTGTAATTATTATATAATGTCCTTCTTCATCTTTTGTTACTGCCTTTACTTTAAAGTCCAGTTTGTCTGATATAAGTATGGCTACTCTGGCTTTCTTTTGACATGCAGTCACATGGTACATATTTCTGCATCCCCTTATTTTCAATTTGAAGGTGTCTTCAGGTCTAAGGTGAGTCTCTTTTCGACAGGAAATAGATGGATATTGGTTTTTGATCCATTCTGCCCCCCTGTGTCATTTGATTGAAGCATTCAGTCCGTTTATGTTCAGTGTTATTATTGGAAAATGTGGGTTTAGATTCATTGTGTTCTCTGTAGAGTTCATGTTTGTATTGATGTCTCTGGTATTTTATATTACTTGCTACCTTTCTGTCATAGTGTCCCTCTTAGGATTTCTTGTAGGGCTGGTTTGGTGGTGATGAATTGTCTCAACTTTTGTTTATTTGGGAAAACCTTTATCTCTCCTTGTATTTTGAATGACAGGCTTACTGGATAAAGAATTCTTGGCTGCATATTTTTCCTGCTCATAACATTAAACATTTCCTGCCATTCCTTTCTGGACTGCCAAGTTTCAGTAGATAGGCCTTTACCCACTCTGATAGGTTTTCTTTTGTATGTTAAGGCCCTTTTATCCCTAGCTGCTTTCAGAATTCTCTCTTAATGTTTATATTTTGCCAGTTTTTCTACGGTATCTTGTGCTGAAGGTTGGTTTATGTTACGTCTTAGTGGAGTTCAGTATGTCTCTTGAATTTCAATGTCTTTCTCTTTCCCCAGATTGGGGAAAATTTTGTATATAATTTGGTCCAGCACCCCTTCAGGACCTTTTTCTCTTTCTTCCTCTTCAGGAACTCCTATGATATGGATATTGTTCCATTTGATTGTATCACTCAGGTCTAGAATTCTCCTTTCATGCTTCTGTATCAATTTCTCTCTCTTTTTCTCAGCTTCCTCTTTTGCTATAACTGTGTCTTCTAATTCACCTATTCTCCTCTCTGCTTCTTCAATCCGTGCATTGGCAGCCTCCATTTTATTATTCACATCATTTATAGCCTTTTGAAACTCGTCACAGCTATTTTGAAGGTTCCTAGTCTTTGTATCAATATCTTCTCTGACAGCTTCTACGCTTTTTCCAAGCCCAGTGATTAATTTTATGACAATCGTTCTACATTCTTGTTAAGTTATGTTGCTGAGATCTGTTTTGAACAGTTCTGTAGCTGTGATATCTTCCTGGGGTTTCTTTAGAGGAGATTTCTTTCATTTTGGCTAGCTTTCTGTCTTTTATCAGTTTTAAAAGCTCGTCCTCCAATGTGTGTCTGTTAGTTTTACTCTATTAGAGGAGGCTCTTTGACAGTCTAGGGTCTGTCATTTCAGGAGATGTTCTTTTATGGTGTCTCTCAGTTTCTCTTGTTATGCCTCTGATTAATTTGTTTCCCTACTTATTGGTATTTGGGACTTTCACTATGTGTGCCTTGGCTTGTTTCTTGAGGTAGCCCTGAAAAGGAAAACAGACAAACACACAGGGAACACAAACACCCAAATGCACTGACAGAACAAGTAAACAAGCAAACCAAAAGGGGAAAGAAAAAAAAAAAAAAAAGGAACAGGAATGAAAAGAGAGGACAGGAAAGGAGAAAAGGAAGGCAGAGGGAACAGCGACCCCCAGAGATAAAGGACAGTCTGAGAGCATAAAACCTGCAGAGGGGGGAGATAAGAATGAGATAAAGGAAAAAATATCTGGTTGGCAAGATTTGATCTATGCACAGCAGTACATAAATGTTAGTCTTTCCCAGACTCCAGGGGGAAAGGGAAAAAAGAAGGAAATAGAAAAAAAAAAAAAGAAAACAAGGGAAAAAATAAAAAATAAAAATAATAGGAAAAGAAAAAAAATTAAAAAAAAAGAAATAACAAGCAAAAACACAGCAGCTCTCCAGCGTGGATGGGCATGGTTTGATGTAGGCAGGTCAGGTTGCTCTCTGAGGCCCAGCCTTAGTGGATGCTGGGAGAAGAATGGTGGTGTCTCAAGCCCCCCACAGACCATGAGTTGCCAGCCACTCTCTTGAGTCCAACCTCCCTGTGCCATGGGTGGGTCAAATTGTTTCTGTTTTCTAAGTTCCTCCAGGTTTCTAAGTCCTAGCCCACACACTTTGCTGCTGCCACCATAGTTAAAATGATCTCCAGCAGGCAGGAGGTTTTCTGGCCGGGATTGAGTAGGGGCATTATGGAACCAGTTTTTCCCTGGCTCTGCCTGAAGTCGTCGAGCTGCCAGGCCCAGAGGAGAACAAGCCTGCTGTGGGGAATGGATTTCTCTCCCTGAGCCCAGCGGTTCTCAGTCCTGGGCCGAAGTCTCCCCTCTCCAGAGATCATGCTATGAGCGCTTCAGTCTCTCTCTTCCCCTCGGCTCTCTCCAGGGCTACGCAGCATGCGCCCCTGCAGTGTTCTGTGTTGCCTCTGGACTCAGGGCTCTCTGCAGACCTGGCACCAAGCTTCTGTGCAGTTTCTCTCCCAGCTCCACTTTGGGCCGGCGCTCCCTCCCCCAGAATCTCTCGTCCCAGTTCGCACTCACTCAGGCATCCATGAGGCTGTTATCAATAAGGAGTCTGTGCATGCACCTCCGTTTTTGGAGATCTAAAAGTTGTGGCTTTTAATTCTTCTCAGTTTGATAATTTCAGGTGGGGGGGGGGAGGATATAGAACTCCCTACATCTCCGCCATCTTGCCACCCCTGTTAATTCTAATCCAACATCACTGGATTACGTGTAGCCCCCAACTTTCTGTATTTGTATCTCACTTTTCTTATAGTGAGAAAACTGTTTCCTATTATTTTTAGTATACTTACTTTGCTCAGTTCCCCTATATGTAACCAATCTCTTTGTGGGCTGAAAGCCCAGCCCTAGACATGCTGCCTCCTTCTTCAAATTATTTATGATTTGACAAAGATTATGCTGTTTTGAATTAAAGATTGAGGAAGTCAAGAACAACCAATGTATGTGCTGAGTGTCCAAAGTAAAACTATTTAGTTTGTATGATAAGACAGACATACTATTCTTATTCAAAAATACTTGCTATTCTTTTCTGGGTGTTATAGTCTCTGTGGGGGACCAGCCCATGTAACCTAGTCAAAAGGTCCCTGAGTAGAGGGTTGGTGTCAACGCAATGTCTATAAGAAAGAAGACAGACAACGTGAATGGTGGTAAAGCCACACTTTACTAAGAAAGTCAGTGTCTTATATACCATAGGTGATTACAGTTTTTCTTTAATGATTACATAGTTTATGGTCCTTGAAAGTAAAAACATGTTCTGGGAAGGATCATTTTTTTTCACAGAAGAGAACAGCTGTGAGAACAGAAGTAAAAAAACAGGAATGAGGAAGTCTGTCTCTCAAAGAATCTTCTTTTCTTCAAGGCCCTTTAGCAGTTATGCCTAGGCAAGATGCTTATTATCCAAAAGGTTAATTTTAGACAGAGGATTGTGTTTGCCCCCAACAGCAGGCAATGAGCTGGGAACAGAAATAATGTAAGGGAAAGCTGGTGTCACTAACTGACCCAAGTTGATTCAAAACTTAAAGGTGTATGCCTTTTTGCTTTTGCAAAGCAACGAGAAAATCATAGACAGGTTAAACAGAAGCCACATGTGCAGCCCAGGAGGCCAAATGTTGTTTCACAGTCTTTAGACTTGTTCCGCAACTTCCCAAATAGTTCTCCTGCGCCCCAGAGTTATAGTCATCAAGGGTCACTTATATAGATTCTCCTGTGCCCTGGAGGCAGTGCCATCAGTGGTCGCTATGTGGGAGGTTTTTTGGCCACTGGGCCCCAACAAGTCTCCCACCCTATTGACATCAGGCTTTACATTATAGGCTGCTTTAATTACTGTTAATTAATTAAACGTGAGTGGAAAGGATGTGAATTACTTTATCAGAGTGTTCCAGACAGATGCTTCTCATTTATTGTGGATACTTGAATAAAAATAATATGCAGCAGAGCTTCAGTTGTTCCGCAGTGGACATGCATAATGAACAAGATATAAAGCTTTGCTCTTGTAAGCTTCTGAGAGTCCAGGTTGTTTGTTATTGCAGCATAATGTTTATAGTCAGACTAATATGTCTGAATTTGTATATTGGAGCCCAGGGAGAATTTTGATAGTCATTGTGTCAAAAATGTAGATTACTATGGGTAGTATGAACATTTAAAAAATGTTAATTTTTTCTTTCCATGAACACAAAGTGTCTCTTCATTTATTTGTGTCTTCAATTTCTTTCATTAATGCCATATAATTTTCAACATGTAGTTCTTTCATATCCTTGGTTAAATTTATTCCTAAGTATTTTATTGATTTTTATACCATTGTAAATGGGATTGTTTTCTTAATTTCTCTTTTGATAGTTCATGCAACTAATTTTTTTAATGTTGGTTTTGTATCCTGCAACTTTACTGAATTTATTAATTAGTTCTAATAGTTTGTTGATGGAATCTTGAGGGTTTTCTATATATAAGATCTTATCATCAGCAAAGAGGTCATTTTTCTTTTTCCTTTCTGATTTCCACACCTTTCCTTTCCTTCCTTCTTGCTTCCTTCCTTCCTCCTTCCTTCCTTCCCTTTTTCTTTCTTTCTTTCTTTCTTTCTTTCTTTCTTTCTTTCTTTCTTTCTTTCTTTCTTTCTCTCTCTCTCTCTCTCTCTCTCTCTCTCTCTCTCTCTCTCTCATCTATCTATCTAACTATCTATATATATATCTATTATGTATCATCTATCTATCTATCCTTCCTTTCTCCCTTCCTTCCTTCCTTCTTTCCATGGTTATTTTTATTATTTTTGTTAATTGTGCTGGATAGGGCTCCCAGTGTTATGGCGAATAAAAGTGGTGAGAGTGGGCACCATATCTTGTTTCTGGTCTTAGAGAAAAGATTTTTAGCATTTCACTGTTGAATATGATGTTAGCTGTGGGATTGTCTTATATGACTTTTATTATATTGAGGCATGTTCCTTCTTTATCCACTTTGTTGAGAATTTTTATCATGAAAGTGTGTTGTATTTTGTAAAATGCCTTTTTTTGCATCTATTAAGGTAGTCATATGATTTTTTAAATCTTCATTTTGTTAATATGATACGTTGTATCACATTTATTGATTTGTTTGTGTTGAACCACCTGTGCGTTTTAGGAATAAATCCCACTTAATCATGGTATATGATTCTTTTTAGTGTCCTGTTGAATTTAGCTTGCTAGTATTTGATAAGAATTTTTGCATCTAAAGTCATCAGGAATATTGGCTTGTAGTTTTTCTTTTTTCTGTAGTGTCCTTATTAGTCTTTGCTACCAGTGTAACATTGACCCAATAAAATGCATTTGGAGTGTTCCATCCTCTTAAATTTTTAGAAAGGTTTGAAAGTGATTGGCATTAATTGTTTAAATGTTTGGTAGAATTCACCTATGAAACCATCTTGTCCTGGGCTTTTCTTTTTTGGGAATTTTTGATTACTAATCTTACTTGTTATTGGTATGTTCATATTTTCTATTTCATTATGATTTAGTCTTGGTAGGAAAGGAATTTATCCATTTCTTCTAGATTGTCCATTTTAATGGCATATAATGGGTCATAGTAGTTATTCTAATCTTTTGCATTTGTGTGGTGTCATTTGTAATGTCTCTTCTTTCATTTATAATTTTATTTGTTTGAGCCCTCTCTCTTTTTTCTTGGTTAGTATAGCTAACGGTTTGTCAATTTTATTTATCTATTAAAAAAAACTAGCCCTTAGTTTTGTTACAAACTTTTTACTCTTTTTAGTTGGTTTTTATTTCATTTATTACTGTTCTGCATTTGATCTTAGCCAAAAGGCTGAGAAGTGATCATTTATTTCTGTTCTGATATTTGATAGTTCCTTCCTTCTGTTGATTTTGGACTTAGTTTGTTCTTTTTCTAGTTTCTTGAGGTGTAATGTTAGTTTTTTCCGTTTGAGATCTATTTGAGATCTTTCTTTCTTCTTAATGTTCGCATTTATAGTTATACATTTTCCTCTTAGAACTGCTTTGCTGCATCTATAAGTTTTAGAATGTTGTGTTTTAGCATTATCTGATTTCTTTTTTTGATCCACTGGTGTTCAGGTGTGTATTGTTTAATTTCCATGTTTCAGTGAATTTTCTAGCTTTTCTCTTGTTGATTTCTAATTTCATACCGTTGTGGCTGGAAAAGATAATTGACAATTTCCATCTTCTTGAATTTGCTGAGACGTGTTTTGTGTCCAAACATCTGATCTTTCCTAAAACTGTTCTGTATAAATTTGTGAAGAATGTGTATTCTGCTATTGTTGGATGGAATATTCTGTATATGTTTGTTAGGTCTAATCTATTTGGTTTCTAATTTAGCTCAAATATGGTGGTTTCTTATGAATTCTCTCTTTGGTTGAGCTATCCTTTTTGGAAATGAGGTATTAAAGTCTTTAAACTATTACTGTGTTGCTATTTCTTTCTTTATTCGGATTAGTTTTTGCTTTATATATTTATGTGATCTGATGTTGGGTGTACATTTACTTATAATTGTTATATATTCTTGATGAACTGACTGACCTTTTTATTATTATATCATGACCTTTGTCTCTTGTTAGTTTTTAACTTAAAGTCTATGTTGTCTTATATAAGTATAGCTACCCCTGCTTTCTTTTGGTTTCCATTGCATGGAAAATTCTTTTCTATCCCTTCACTTTGAGACTATGTGTTATCTTAAAGCATAAATGAGTCTCTTGTAGACAGTATATAGCTTTGTCTTCTTTTCCCCCTTACCCATTCAGCTTTTTGGTTAGAGAATTTAATCTATTTATATTTAAAGTATTATTGATAGATAAGGATCCAATAATGCTTTTTATTAATCATTTTATGGTGTTTTGTCATTCCCTTATTTCTTCCTCTCTTTTTCTTTTCCATAGTGGTATGTTTTGATTCTCTTCTGTACTTACTGTGTATTTTGTGGTTAACATCAGGTTTACCTAAAACATTTAATAGACATAACTGTCTATTTTAAGCTAATAATGGCTTATCTTTGATCACATACATGAACTATACCCTTTTACATCCTTTCCAATTTTATATTTTTGATGTCATAATTTACTTCTTTGATATTGTGTATCCACTAAAAATCATTGCTGCTATATTTATTTTTAGTACCTTTGTCCTTTAATCTTTATGCCAGAGTTAAGTGATTACCATATCACTGTATTATAGTTATTAGAGTGTTCTGAATTTGACTATATACTTACCTTTACCTTTTATGTGTTTTACACATTCTTGTGTTTTCACGTTATTAGTTACATCCTTTCATTTCAGCTTGTAGAGCTCCTTCAGCATTTCTTATAAGACATATCTGGTGGTATGAACTCCCTCAGCTTTTGTTTCATGGGTGGGAAAGTCTTTATTTCTATTTCATTCCTGTAGGACAAACTTGTTAGGTAAAGTTTTCTTGATTGACAATTTTTTCCCCAGCACTTTGAATGATTATCTCTCTCCCCTTGCCTATAAGGTTTCTGCTGAGAAATCACTTATAGTCTTATGGGGATTCCCTGTTTTTTTTTTATAATGTTTATTTATTTATTTTGAGAGAAAGAAAGAGTGAGCAAGAGAGCGAGCAGGGGGAGGGTAGAGCCAGAGAAGGAGAGAGAGAATCCTAAGCAAGCACTGTGTTTTAGTGCAGAACTTGACATGGGACTTGAACTCATGAACTATCTCAAGAATTATGAAATTATGACCTGAACTGAAATTGAAGTCAGATGCTTAACTGACTGAGCCACTCAGGTGCTCCAGGAATTCCCTAATTTTTGAGGATTATTATCTTTTGCTGCTTCTAAGTTTCTTTATTTGTTCTTGGTTTTACCATTTTGTTATAAATTGTCTTGGGAGGATCGTTTTGGGTTGAAATTTTGGGGGATCTATGAGTTTTATGAACTTGGATGTCCATTTCTCTCCCCAGATTTGGAAAGTTCATAGTCATTATTTCTTTACATAACCTTTATGCCTCCTTTTCCCTTTCTTTTCCTTCTGTTGATTGTTCCTCTTGATGGTATCCTATAATTCATGTGGGTGTTTCCTCACTTTTTTTCATTCTTTATCCTTTGGCTTCTCTGACTGGATGATATCAAGTGAACTGTCTTGAAGTTCACTAATTCTTTCATCTTCTTTGTCAAGTTTGATTTTGAAGCTCTCTAAATAATTCTTTGATTCAGTAATATTTGATTCTATGTTTCTGTTTCTTTGTTGAACTTCTCATTTTGTTCATGCATAGTTTTCCTATTTTCTTTTAATTGTCAATCTGTGTTTTTCTTGTAGTTCACTAAATTCCTTTAATATGATTATTCTGAATCTTTGCCAGACAGACCATAGATCTACATTTCTTTTTTTCTCTTTCCAGGTTAAAAAAAATTACATATTGAGGGAGAGTGGAGAGAATGGGTGTACATAGCAGGTGAGGGGCAGAGAGAGAGAGAGAGAGAGAGAGGTAGAGAGAGAATCCCAAGCAAGCTTTGCACTGCCAGTACAGAGCCCGATGTGGGGCTCAAACTCATGAATCAGTGAGTTCATGACCTGAACAGAAATTAATAGTAGCACACTTAACTGACTGAACCACCTAGGTGCCCCATCTCTTTCCAAGTTTTTATTTAAATTCCACTTAGTTCACATACAGTGCAATATTAGTTTCAGGTGTAGACTTTAGTGATTCATTACTTACATACAACACCTGATGCTCATCACAAGTGCCTTCCTAATATCCATCACTTGTTTAACCCATCCCTCATGTCCACCTCCCCTCTAGTAACCATCAGTTTGTTCTCCATAAGAGTCTGTTTGTTCATTCTCTTTTTTCCCCTCACTATGTTCATTTGTTTTGCTTCTTGAATTCCACATAGGAGTGATATGATGATATTTGTCTTTCTCTGACTTATTTCACATAGTATTATACTGTCTAGCCCCATCCATGCAATTTCAAATGGCAAGATTTCATTCTTTTTTTATGAATAATATTCTGATATATATCTCCCACATCTTTAAAAAATTAAAAAAAATTTTAACATTTATTTATTTTGAGAGGGAGACAGAGAGTGAGTAAGGGAAAGGCAGAGAGAGAGAGAGAGAGAGAGGGAGACACAGAATCTGAAGCAGGCTCCAGGCTCTGAGCTGTTAGCACAGAGCCCAACATGGGGCTTGAACCCACGAACTGTGAGATCATGACTTAAGCTGAAGTTGGATGCTTAACTGACTGAGCCACCCAGGTGCCTGTATCCCACATCTTCTTTATCCATTTATCAGTTGATGGATTTTGTCAGGGTCAATTATTGAAGCTTTATAGTTTCCTTTGGTGATGTCATGTCTTGATTATTCATGATTCTTGTGGCCTTGTGTTGGTGTTTGCACATTTGAGGAAGTAGGCACCTCCTTCAGTCTTTACAGGCTGGTTTTGGCAAGGAAAACCCTTCACCAGTCAGCCCATCTAGAGATTTGGGTGGGGTGTCTGCTGGAGTCCTTTGGCAGGCAAGACTGTTGCCTGGTTAATCAGGTGGGCTGACCTTGAGAGCTGGGCTGGGTTCACTGGGCTGAGCCTGGTAACTGAGTCTGTAGTAGTGTTCATGGGGTCTGGTCTGTGTGGGTGGGAGTGAACCCTGGGTCTGAAAAACTGACCAGGGGCTGGAACCACTTGGATGTGCATGGCATATATCTGTGAGTTGGCTGGGAGCATGGGTCTGTGAGAGACAGCCTGGAGGCTGGGTCCATGAGGCTGCCTGATTCTAGGGTGGGTTGGGTGCAAGAGTCTGTAGAAGTCGATCTAGGAGTATATTTATGAAGGCTTGCTTGGTGCTAATGAGTACCAGTGCTGCATCATCAGTGAAGTTGGACACTAACTTCACTCTCTTTTCCTTGGGAAGGATGTCTCTGTCAACGGGGTTGCCCAGTCTTGGGGGAGGGGTGATGGGAATTGTGTGAAATTCCTTTCCTACCCTTGAAGTGTCTCTTTTCTTATTTCTGTGCTTCATCTAGGTGATGTAAATCCTTACCTGTAATTCTTAGTTCTTGTGAAAGCACTTTTGCACATGGATAGTTGTTCAAATTGATGCTTCTGGGAAAGGATGAAACCTAGAAATTGCCATACCAACATTTTGCTGCTGTCATTCTTGACTGAATGTTGATAGAGAAGAGAAGAGGACTAAGAGCTGAACCTTCAACCTTAAAATTGAGCACTTCAATTTTAAGAGATTATGGAGAAGAGATGGAACCAGTAAAGGATACTAAGAAGTGCAATTGGTGAAGTGGCAGGAAAACTAAGAGAATTGTGTATCATGGGACACAATGATATACAAGATTATAAAGGAGAAAGTGATTGGTTATGTCAAATGTTGCTGGTAGGTAATGTGAGATGAGGACTGACCATTGGATTAATAATATGTCAAAAGATTCTAGACCATGGAGATTTTCAATTTCTTACAGCAACTTATTTTTAAAAAATTGCTTATGTATTTATTTTGAGAGATTGAGAGAGAACAAGTGGGGAAGAGGGGCACAGGGAGAGAGAATCTCAAGCTGAGCATGGAACCTGACACAGGGCTCGATCTCATGACTGTAAGATTATGACCTGAACTGAAATCAAGAGTTGGACACAACCAGCTGGGTTACCCAGCCACCTCTCCAAGAGCATTTTAACTTGTAGTCTCACATTTACAGCTCCAAAGCCAATAAATTGTAAAAACTGCAAAGCCAATAAAAAGTAAAAACTGGGAAGGGGTAAGCAGTGGAAGTAGGAAGAAAAACAGAGTGTGATATCTCAGAAGCCAAGGGAAGAAAGTGATTCAATAAGGAAGGGGAGATATACTGTATAATGCTGCTATTACGTTAAATGAAATGAGAACTAAGACTTAGCCAGTGGATTTGGCAAAATTAGGTTGTGATTGACCTTGACAGAAGGAGTTTCATTGGTGTGATGGCAGAAGCCTATTTAGACCGGCTTTAAAAAAGAATGTGAAGAAGTAGACAGTGAATATCCCAACCTTCTGAGAAGTTTTTTCATAAAGAATAACAGGGAAATGGGAGGGAGAAAGAGGAAAGAGAGCTGAAGGGGCATGCAAAGGACCATTTAATTGGTTGTGAACAATAGAATCCAAGCCAGAGAAGGACTCAAGGGTATTAAATAATGAATGATAGTAGAATCATTGGGAAGCCGTTTTGGGTTGAAGAAGTTTTGGAAAGAAGGAAGGAAAGAGGGAGTAATTTGGGAAATTGTGGTCATGCTAGGTAGCTTGGAATTGAGGTTTTAGAGGTAGTGTAATTACTGTAAATGATAAAGTTTAGGGTAAGAATGTGGGAGTGGGTGGGTAACAAGGCCACTGAGGGAAGTGATGATGCCAAAAATCATGAGGTCAGAGTGTTGTTTGGATCATCTATGTAGTTATTCAAGTCACCAAGAAAGGTAACCAGTTTAAGTGGTAAAGTGGAAATAAGCCATTTGCTAACATTTCAGATAACCAAGGGCACTTGAGGGAGTAACTGAACAAGGAATGGTATAATCTGATGGCATATGCTTTAAGGGAGCTGTAATTTTTGAGGAGAAGGGAGGCAATGATCTGTAAGAGGCAATGGGGAGCAAGCAAGGCACATACTCCATCTCCAGCAACAAAGATATGTGAAGTGAAAACAGCTACTGCTTGAGGGCACTGCATAGGAAGCAGGTTTTCAAAGGATAGGAAGTTTCCATTAGAGAAAGACTGATGTGAAGAGAATTTTCAGAGGACAAGTTGAGGATCTAGGGGATTAAAAAAATGACAGATCACTTGGGGGTAATGAAGGGTGATAGACACCTTAGAATTCTGGTGTTGGTTAAGGTAGACAAGGAGTAATAACATGATGCAAATAGTCCTGAAGTTCTCTTTGGGGGGAAGGAACATCAGTTTCAATCACAACCTTTTCAGGTCTTGGTTTCTTAGTCAGTGGGCAGGGTGGCCAGAAGTCAGTTCATGTAATGCCTTAATAAGTTATAGTAAGGATTTTGGAATTTAAGTAATGAGAAGCCATCAGAGGGTTTTAAGAAAGAGAATGACATAAGATTTATATTTTTAAAAGATCAAAACTCAAGAATCTGTTTTCTTCATTCTGTCTCACTCTGATTTTCATGGCAGTAGTTATCTCTGCCAAATTTCTGTAGCCAATCCTGTTTCAACTTGGCTGCCATTTGGAAAGACTGTCACATATCCTAGCCTATAGAATGTTCTCACCTTTGCACACAAGTTCTTACGATCTCTTGTCTTTTCACGTGTGTGAGATAACACTTCTTGGATACTTTGCAATTGTTAATTTGTTTTAACCAGTGGATTTTCAGTGGAGCATGTAATTGCAGGTTTGAGACATTCTGTGTCTCTTTGTGTTTCCTGTAGTGATCCTTAAAACATGGCACTTAGAGATGGCAGCCTAATAAACAGATGTGGGAAGAGCACACGAGCAGAGTTCACTGCTGATCCATGTCAGATATATAGTATGAGAGATTATAAACTTGTTATTTAAGCCACTGAGATTTGGGGACATTCGCTACTACAGTGCACCAGTATACCACCTCTCTTGAATGAATTTTAATAGGATGAAAGACATAAAGTCAAGTAATTTAATCCTTTGTAATTATTAAAAGATAAATTGATGGGGAATACATTCTTTTAAAAAGAGTGTATGTGTCTCTTTGACTTCAGAAAATATGCTGAGTGCCTTTGTGAAAATATGGTTTTTCTTTTAATTTATTTACCTATGGATATACCTGCGAAAAGGATAAAATGGCTCTTAGAATAATGTCAAGTAAGGTAACATTAACAGAAGATTTATTTTTGGCTGTCTCTATAAAGAAATAGATAGCTGTGTGGTTCAAAATATGCTTGAAGATGTTCAGAGGAGAAAGATTTTGGCCCTTTAAAAACAGGTAGGTTTATTTTTGTGTATGGTGTAAGAGAGTGGTCTAGTTTTATTCTTCTACATGTTGCTGTCCAATTCTCCCAGCACCACCTGCTAAAGAGGCAACCTTTTTTCCATCGGATACTATTTCCTGTTTTGTCAAAAATTAATTGGCCGTGCATTTGTGGGCCCAGTTCTGGGTTCTCTATTCTATTCCATTGGTCTGTGTGTCTGTTTTTGTGCCAATACCATACTGTCTTGATGATGACAGCCTTGTAGTAGAGGCTAAAGTCTGGGATTGTGATACCTCCCGTTTGGGTTTTCTTGTTCAATATTACTTTGGCTATTCGGGGTCTTTTGTGGTTCGATACGAATTTGAGGATAGTTTGTTCCAGTTTTGAGAAGAATTTTGGTGCAATTTTGAGGAGAAAGTAGGAAAAAACCTCCTAGATCTCCACCGCAGCAATCTCCTACTCGACACATCCTCAAAGGCAGGGGAAATTAAAGCAAAACTGAACCCTTGGGACTGCATCAAGATAAAAAGCTTCTGCAAGGCGAAGGAAACAATCAAGAAAACTAATAGGCAACCAACAGAATGAAAAAAGATAGTTGCAAATGACATATCAGATAAAGGGCTAATATCGAAAATGTACAAGAAACTCACCAAACTTCACACTCACAAAACAAATAATCCAGTGAGGAAATGGGCAGAAGACATGAGCAGACACTTCTCCAAAGAGGACATCCAGATGGCCTACAGACACATAAAACGATGCTCAACATCACTCATCATCAGGGAAACACAAATCAAAACCACACTGAGATACCACCTCACGCCAGTCAGAGTGGCTAAAATGAACAAATCAAGAGACTATAAATGCTGGCGAGGGTGTGGAGAGATGGGCACCCTCCTACACTGTTGGTGGCAATGTAAACTGGTGCAGTCGCTCTGGAAAACAGTGTGGAGATTCCTCAAAAAACTATCGATAGAACTCCCTTATGACCCAGCAATAGCATTGCTGGGGATTTACCCAAGAGAGACAGAAATACTGATGCATAGGAGCACATGTACCCCAATGTTCATAGCAGCAATGTCAACAATAGCCAAAACATGGAAGGAGCCTAAATGTCCATCACCTGACGAATGGATCAAGAAGATGTGGTATATATACATGATGGAGTACTATATGGCAATGAGAGGGAATGACATATGGCCCTTTGTAGGAAAGTGGATGGACCTTGAGGGTGTCATGCTGAGCGAAGTAAGCCAGGTAGAGAAGTCCAGAAACCATATGTTTGCACTCATAG
Organism: Helogale parvula; assembly: GCA_004023845.1. NCBI lineage: Eukaryota > Metazoa > Chordata > Mammalia > Carnivora > Herpestidae > Helogale > Helogale parvula. The sequence goes on from PJEM01007331.1 coordinate 36,850, forward strand.
GTCTAACAGGAAAGCAGGAGAGACCTAATGGAGAACCAGGGAGAGCAGAGGAGGGAGAGAGAGTTGGGGAGAGAGAGGGATGCAAAACTTGAGAGACAATTGAATGCTGAAAATGAACTGAGAGTTGAAGGGGTAGGGGGAGGGGGTAAAAGCGGTGGTGGTGATGGTGGAGGGCACTTAAGGGGAAGAGCACTGGGTGTTGTATGGAAAACAATTTGACAATAAAATATTATGGAAAAAAAAAGAAAAACAAAGGAAAAAAAACCCAAAAACAGGTAGGTGATGGAAAAGCTTACGAAAATGACTTGAAATTTATGTAATAAAGACATTACTCACCCATTCTTTATTCTTTTACTAATTTATGAGAGCCTATTATGGGCATGACATTGTGTAATATTCTACAAAAGCCATTATTTCCGTCTTCAAGCCCAGGAATCGAAGCGATTACCCATAGCTGGGGTAGAAGACGGATAGGGAGAAGGGAGCACACTTAGTAGCAGATACAAGCCTCCCTGCTCATAATTGAATCCTTGTTGGAAGCTTATTGGGGATAAGGATGAAGGAAAAATATACTGCTTTCTCAGATCCCATGATCTTGGGCCCATTTCCCTTAAATAATTTTTTTACATTTATTTATTTTTGAGAGACAGAGACAGAGCATGACCAGGGGAGGGGCAGTGAGAGAAAGAGACACAGAATCCGAAGCAGGCTCTAGGCTCTGAACTAGCTGTCAGCACAGAGCCTGATGCGGGGCTTGAACCCATGAACTGTGAGATCATGACCTGAGCTGAAGTCAGATGCTCAAATGACTGAGCCACCCAGGTGTCCCAACCCATTTCCTTTTAAGAGAGAAAAAAAAGACCCACATTGTTGAGAAGAGATATGGGCATGAAAAAGAGAAGCTTCTTAAGAGAAGTTGGGAGCCATAGGTGGGCTAATATAGGCTTTTTGTATCTTTTCAACTTCCTAAAGAGATTCACATCCTACAGACTTCAAACAAAAGCTTATGGAGAGTTGGAGAGCAAATCTTAAAAGCAGTTTGAATGGTGGGACGTTGTATTGCTCAGTAGTTAGGCAGTTGAACTCTGACAGAATCAGGCGGAACTGGCTTCTAAATCTAGTTCAGGGACTCAGTTGTGTGACCTTGTACAAGTTATTTTGCCTTTTTAAAGCTTCCGGTTCTTATCTGTGAAATGGAGTGGAATTTCTAGGCAGATGTAATAAATCCATATGAGGCATACCGCACTAATTCATTGCTCTCAGGATGCAAACTCTCCAATGATCAAAGATCTTCACTTAAAAAATTAGTTCTAGGCTCCCTCATTTATTTGTCCATACCTCCATCTACCAAAAGGTTATTTATTCACCATTTCAACTAATTGTTGAGCACCTACCATTACTTTGCAATGCAGATAGAAGTGTATCCCTGCACTACTCAACCTTACAGACTAGAGGTGAAGCAGACTTTAAATATATAACCATTACTGTGACATACTAGTAATGAGAAAGCACAGACACTAGTAATGAGAAACCATAGAGAACATGGAACCAGTATCCTGCTATAGTCTGATTTCTTCCTACCCCACCTACAGTTTGTACATTGCTGAAAATGGCTGAGATCAACAGTACCCTGTCAATCCTCATACTTTAATTCTTCATATTAATTGCTCTCTGAAGCATTTCAATTGTCAACCACGTGTGTTTCTTAAGACATTCTCTTCCTATGAATTCCACAGATCCATTGCCTTTTCATCCTCCTGCCTCTTCTGCTCTTTAAATTTTGGGGGGTTCTTTAGAGTTTAATATTTGAACTTCTATATTTGCCTCTATTCTTCTATACTTCCACTAGTCTCACATCAATTATTATGGTATTACCATACTTTATTTATGTGGTATTACCTTACCACATGATAAGGATTCTTAAATTCATAGATCTGGTTTCAAATCCAGATGCTTTGACACTAGCTCATTTAATTCATGTGAAATGAGATTTAACAATTCAAAACGATAGCTATCATCTTCACAAACTTTTTACCTCTTCTTTTTATATCATTGAAATGAATGACATTTACTCAATCCTTTTATATTGAAATTCTTTGCTCCTAAAAATAATATTTTTCATACCCAAATTTCTCTTTGTCTATTTGACTTACTTCAACTTAAGACTCAGTTTAAATGGCATCCCCTCTGAAAACATTTATTGACTCTAAGATTGGGCTACTTTTTAATCTATAAAATAGCCTTAATAGTTTCTCTGTATGAACACATAACAAGTTGTAATTTATTTATGTCCAGGTCCCTCTCGCTGGCCTGGAATTTAACTCTTTCTTGGGTATGTAGTAAGTTGGCAAAGAGCTTGCTACATAGTGAGGACTCATTATTAAAGGTTCAATTCTGAAATTGTTTAAAGATTCACAAGCCTTTGAATATATCCTTGAAGGCTTGCTATACTTGTTGGTTCCTTAGGGTGTAAATGAAGGGGTTCAACAAAGGTGTGAGGGTAGCAATGAGTAGAGCTACTCTCTTGTTAAAAGTATTCTTTTCTTTTGCTGAGGGCTTAACGTATGTGAAGAAGCAGCTCCCATGAGAGAGAGAATTGACAATCATATGGGAAGAACAAGTGGAAAATGTTTTTGTCCTTTGCTGGGAGGAGGGAGGCTTCAGAATAGTCCTGATGATGAACTTATAGGAGAGAATCACTAGCACAAGAGTGACCAGTAGGGTCACAGATGCCACAAAAAAGGCAACCTTCTCAATGAGGCTTGTGTCTGAACAGGAGAGTTTCCAAAGGGGCTCAGAGTCACAGAAATAATGATTCAGCCTGTTAGATGCACAAAAGTCCTGTTGACTTATCAGAGAGATTAGTGGTATAATAACCAATAACCCAGCCAGCCAAGAGTAGAGAACCAGCTGGGTGCAGACTCTGCTGCTCATAATGATCGTGTAATGCAGGGGTTTGCATATGGCCACAAAACGATCATAGGACATGGCAGCCGAAGATAAAACTCTGTTGCCCCAAGGAATATTGCAAAGAAATACTGAGTGAAGCAGCTAGTAAAACTGATACTCTTATTCCTGTTGTGATGCTGATCAGGACTCTTGGAATGAAGATGTTTGTGAAGGCATTTCTAAGAAAGAGAAGTTCCAGAGAAAGAAATACATGGGAGTCTGAAGGTACCAGCAGGGTAAGCATGAGAATAGTCAGATTTCCTATGATGCTGAGTAAATAGGCGAGGAACAGAAAGGTGAAAGCCACTACCTGGAGTTCGGGGACATCTGTTAGACCCAGCAGGATAAATTCAGTCAACATGGTTTTATTTTTCACTGTTGAAAAATTTTGAGTCTGAAGGTAAAAAAGTGATAATAAAAAGTGAGAAAGGATGAGACGCTCTAAAATGGACAGGTGAAATGGGAAGAGAACAAAGGGGGATGGACAGTGGAACTTTTCCTCTGACGGCTTGACCCAGACCAGTGAGTGGCCCATTTGAATGGTGTTGGATCCTTTCCAGTCTCATTTGCCTGTATAGAAAAGTTCTTGCCATTATTTCCCCACACGGTACTCCCCCCAGTGCCAACATGAGGCAAGTCTCTTCCTCACAGGTGATGTTCAGAAACTTTGTGGAATGAGTTAAAAAAGGAATGCTTCCAGCAGCTGCTCCCTTACAGAATAGTTACTATTTTCTTCCCTGTATTCACTTTCCATAATTCCCATTGATTCTATATATTGTCTTACTTCTTTGTCTACTTAACTTTACTTAGAATTGCTGTTTTTCTCTCTTATTCCTGTTTCTATCTTTTTTTCTCATAAAATTATGGCAGTCTCTAATTTATATATTTAAAATGTTTTAAAAGTTTATTTATTTTGTTAGAGAGACAGGGTGTAATCAGGGGAGGGGCAAAGAGAGGGAGACACAGAATCTGAAGGAGGCTCCAGGCTCTGACCTGTCAGCATAGAGCCTGATGCAGGGCTGGAACACACAAACCGTGAGATCATGACCTGAGCTGAAGTTGGACACTTAACCAACTGAGCCACCCAGGCGCCCCTCTTTTTTTAAAATGTTTATTTATTTTTGAGAGAGAGAGAGAGAGAGAGAGAGAGAGAGAGAGAGAGAGTGAGTGAGTGACAAAGTGTAAGGGGATTAGGGGTAGAGAGAGAGAAAGCAGAATCCGAAGCAGGTGCCAGGCTTTGAGTTGCCAGCACAGAGATTGACTCAGGGCTGGAAACCAGGAACTGCGAGATCATGACCTGAGCCAAAATCGGATGCTTAACCGACTAAGCCACCCAGGAGCCCCCAGGGTTTTCTAGGAGACCCTATATTTAAGCACTTCAAGAGCATTTCAGGTCTCTACTGATTTGTGAACTCATGTGGTTAAAGAGTCACATTATGTAGGAGTGTCTTTATTGACTTATTCAGGAATTTTTCTGTGTGTTGTTATAAACATTTATAAAGCAGTAGCTTTCAAGAATTTTTGACTGTAATGCATTCTCCATTTTATATCATTTTCTGGCATACATCTATATCTAACCTAAGTAATAGTTTTACAGAACACTTCTTACTACATGGGATACGATGTGATATTTTTTGTTTTATTCTATTTAAAACATTTTTATTTCAAATACTGATTGCAACTCATTAAATTGATTCCAATCCATTAATGGCCTGCACTCCACAGTTTGAATCAGGGATCAAGAGAAGTTACACAATATTCTGGATGCCTTTGTCTTCCTGGTTACCAATCTGGAATCTTCAGGGGGTGGTTGAGTGTTCACATCTGCATCAGAGAAACTTCACAACCACAGAGAAATAAAATCAATGAAGTTACAAACAGGGAACATACTTCCTCATTTGACAATCATATTAGTCATAGTGGGATTTTAGTCTTAACTATTCTCAGAAGTGAATAAAGATTGTAAGGCTGTATAATTTAAAAAATATATATATTGCATTTTCTACATTATCTGCCGCCAAGTCTCATCCTACATTTCATAGAAATAACAAAAACTTCCAGGGCTTCTCATGTAGAAATAGTCTTCTGTTGTCCCTTATCAGTTTAGTGGGTAATAACCTGTTTCTATTCTTCCACTAATTCAGACAGGGGCAGAATCAGACTTTTTGGATAGTCCATTGTCTTAAAGTGGACCAATAAATAAAAGATCAAAAGGATGAGGAGCAGAGTAGTTCTGGATGAAATGAGGTTGATGATGTCAGAAGGCAGATTATGAACTCCCCCAGATTTATACTTTACTCAGAGTGACACAGGTTACATTCGCTCTCTTGAGAGCACGCACTGGGGAAGCAACTGAATGAAGAAGCACAAGTTGCCCCTGGGATCCTTGATTGAAACAAGCTAATGAATGTCCTTTGTTGACAATTTTGGGAACAAATTCTGAACATACGGTTAAGGGATGAAGGTCCAGAAAGACTAGCTTAGAGTTGGGGTTGGCAGGAGCAAGGGAGCCCCAGCTGCAGAGAAGAGGAGGACTATGGAGTCATGCATTTGTGTGCCCCGTGAGTGGGCACAGCTGTACTGGACCGTGGATAAAGAGCTTAGCTGGGACCATTTGTGAGCCACACCGTCCTGAAAAAAGTCACATTTTCTAAATATCGCTAACCCAGTTGTAATTAGCCCACTTCTAGGCTATCGACTAAAGATAGTAAGTAGTAATTTTCATTTTTTTTTTGCAACACACATGCAGAAATAAAACAGGGAATGGGTAAAAGTGGAATGCTCAGACTGAGGTTGGGGTGGGAGCCTTAAATTGACCTGTGAGTTACTTGTGAGAAAATACTTGCACATTTTCAGTTTAAGGCAGTGAAGAACTTGTTAGGTATATATATGTATATTACCTGGGATGGCTAACCTTTTGCTACCCAGAGGTGCCTTCACAGGAGTTAATTTAACCAAATGTCACACAGTGATCTACTCCCTCTTGAATGACATAAGAAATTTCATGTCTCTGAATCTCTCTTTCTTGTTCTGTAAAATGGAGATCATAATGCCCATTAAATAGACTTGTAATTGTTGAAGACCAGTAGTTGGTATATAGTATATGCCACCCAAATATTTCCCATTTTCTCTTCTCCAGTGCTGAAATCACTATAAAGTGTATCTGGCAATGGTTTAGTTGTTTCTTTCCAATGTGTTTATAGAGATGAAAGCAAAAATAAAAATGTATTCTGCAGCTTTTTGGTGCATTTTTCTCTACATGTATCTATTATCTATGTATATATTATCAATTATATCGATCGGATCTTCATTTTACTTATTTCTTTTTCTACTTTATTCTATTAATTACTGAGATACAGATATTAAAATCTTTTTACTCTGTTGTTGCATCTGGCTATTTCACCTTGTGGACATATGTGCCTTATAGACATATGTAAGAAATATTTGGCTTTTGTCCCTGTTTCTGGCACAGAGCTCCTAAAACCCTTGGAATTTCCTGATTGATAGGGATATCTCTTATCCTGAGTTTATGCTAGTAACGTGACTTAGGGTGAGGACCCTAGCTCACCTCAGAACATGGCTGGTTATCAGAAAGACCACCTGAGTAGAGGACTGGAAGCCTTAGCCCCATTTACGGTTCTCTGGGGAGGGCTGAGGGGAATGGAGATTAAACACTATTAAGAAGTCGAACAAGGTTATTGGGGGAGGTTCTGTGTTGGTGAACACATCGAGGTGCCAGGAGGGTGGAGTATCAGGAGAGGGTATGGAAACTCTATCCCTTCCCGCTCTCACACCCGCCACAAACCTCTTCCATTTGGCTGTTCCTGTGTGGTATCCTGTATAAGAAACTGGTAATAGTACATACACCACTTGCATGTTACTATGGGAAATATTTGGAAGGATGAACACCAAAATAGTAATGTTTATTTCTGGATGTTGCAGTTACTATGAATTTTTTCACTTTTCATATCTGTCTTTGGATTTTTCTATAACATTTGTTATGCATGTAATTTTGACAAGAAGGCTATCTTCTTACTCATTACATTTGTATGAATCATGTGTAAACATATAAGTGAGATCAGATTTCTGATTGGTCAGTACAATCTTATTATTTTATGCTTGGACTGTGTTTGTTGCTACTATTGCATCTTTTTCTCCCTAAAGACATTATCCTCATTGTACATGGCTTAGGATTTTTTTTTTTTGTCAAAGTAAATTGCACTTTAAATTCACTAGAGACTTTGAATCAGGGCCTCCAAGGACTTTTTAAAGTAGTTTTCAGCATGTGTGTTTGGGTGGAGGAAATAAACAGGGCAGTAAGTGTAAAAACATGTTTGTCCAGAGAAAATCAGAACACCTACTTTTGCAGAGCTAGAGAGACTTGTGAACTCCTCATTGATCTTTAAAGTTTATTATTTTTCTTACAGTTTCCTAGCATAGAAACATTCCCCATTTTAAATTAGAATAATGTATTTTTTTTTATAAATTCAGAAACCATGTGTGTACATATATGGTTAGTATTGGTTCTTGGGGTGCAAGGGACTAGGAGTATATTTAGCTGATCCTATTAGTATGTTTTTGTTCAACTGTGAGGCTCACTGGGGTCATTTGAGGCATTGCTTCCTGGTGAAACAATGAGGAATGTCAAAGGTGGGTACCGGGACGTTTTCAGGTACATCTTCACCAGTCAGACATGTGGGAAGGATTTATTTTAGGCATCATTAAGTTGGTACAATCCCATGTACAGTGATTTTATTGAAAGAAACAAGTTTATAATCACCTTCTCTAGATGCCTCCATTTCTCTCTCTGTCTCTTCTTATTCATCTATCTGGTATCTATCTATATTTATATACCGTATGTCTCAAATACCACTGGTAAACATTATATATTTTTTATATCCACCATTTTTCAGGACTGGTGTCACTTTTGCAAACTATTTGTCTCATAAACCAGTGTAATTCCCCCCTTTCTATCATGATATCCGTAACCTGGAAAGGTACCATAGTAACCTGTTCTTGATGGGGGTTGATTTTATGTATAGGTATTTACTTACTATTTTTGGAAAGAGAGTAAGAACTCACAAGTATGAGTGACAGAGAGGGGCAGAGGGAGAGAGAGAATCCCAAGCAGGCTCTATACTCCATGTGGATCCTGATATTTGAGTGTGGAGCCTGATGTATGGGGCTCAATCCCATGATGATGAGATCATGACTTGAGCTGAAATCAAGAGTTGGACGCTTAATGGACTGAACCAACCAGGTGCCCTGATAGTACCCATTTAAACTCTCAGTAACCTTATTATGTAGCATTCCTGTTAAAGCCATTTCATATTAGGAACTGGGAGTACAGAGAGAGATTAAATTAAATGACTTACCTAAGGTCAAGGTAGATCATAAAGATATGACTTGATCCCAGACCAACTGTTTCAAGGTCCATATACTTAATGCCTGTGCATTACTGAAACATGTATCACACTTCTATTGGCTATGAAGGAGGGAAAGCAAAGTAAGTTTTGATAAATCCTTCAGCTGTTTGTAACTTTACCAATGGTTTTCAAATTATATTAACATAATCATGCATCAAAGCCCTCTCCGCTGAGGACAGAGATGAAAAAGAGGGGGTTAATAGACAAATTTAGAGAAAATAAGGAGAAAGGGCTATTGAAGGACTATTTTCTGGGAGAAATCCAATTGATCTTCAAACAATGCCTAGTTCCCTAGGAGAGGGATCTGGAGAATCTAAGTAGGGCATAACCACAACCTCCATATATTTTGCATTTTATCAGGCACTGAAACATAAAGCAAAGGAATTTTAGGATCTATATTTGAATACAGATATTTTGGAATAAAGAAACTCTATGACACATCACAGTATAGCTCAAGAGCAGTCAACTCTTAATCTAATACAGGAAATCTCAAACAAAATATGGGCCTAAAAATGAATTGGAAACAAGTGCTGTAAACTGGGAGATCATGAAATATTTAAAAACAATTTCAGTAGCAGCAATTTTCAAGAGAAACTTTTCATAGTTTAGCTTCCCAGTTGTATATTTCAGGGGAGCTGAGAGAATTACCTCATCAAAACCTGATTATCAAGTTATGGAAATGTATGTGATTTGGTTTGCTTGGTATTGGTAGACACTGTCTGATCCTGCCATATTGTGATATTGATCCTCAGATCCAATTTCTGTGACTTTTAGGTGAAGATTGGGCCAAGTATGAAGTCAGTGATGAGAAACCATTCGGCAGTAACAACATTCACCATACTGGGTTTGACAGATGACCCACAGCTAGAGATTCTGGTTTTCATCTTTCTGTTTCTCACATATATGTTAAGTGTCATTGGGAATCTGACCATAATTTCTCTCATCTTGGTGGATTCTCATTTAAAAACAGCTATGTATCTTTTTCTGCAAAATTTCTCCTTCTTAGAAATCTCATTCACAACTGCCTGTGTTCCCACATACCTGCACATGATATCAAGTGGGGACAAAACCATCACCATCAAGGCCTGCTACAGCCAAATCTTTTTTATTGTTCTCTTTGGAGCTACAGAATTTTTCCTCTTGGCTGTGATGTCCTATGACCGCTATGTGGCCATCTGCAAACCCCTGCATTATGTGACCATCATGAACAGCAGAGTCTGTTGGAATCTCATCCTGTCTTGTTGGATATCTGGCTTATTGATTATCCTTCCACCGCTTTGTTTGAGCCTCCATCTGGAGTTCTGTGACTCTGATATTGACCATTTTGTCTGTGATGCTTCTCCAATACTGAAGAATTCATGTTCGGATACGTGGTTGATAGAGCAGCTGGTCATAGTCTGTGCTGTGTTGACCTCCATAATGACCCTTGTGTGTATAGTTCTGTCCTACATATACATCCTTAGAACAATTCTAAGGTTCCCTTCTGCCCAGCAAAAGAAAAAAGCTTTTTCCACCTGTTCTTCCCACATGATTGTTGTTTCTATCACCTATGGCAGCTGCATTTTTATATACATCAAACCTTCAGCTAAGGATGAAGTGGCCATTAATAAGGCAGTTTCTCTGCTCACTACATCTGTTGCCCCTTTGTTGAACCCCTTCATTTATACCCTGAGAAATAAACAAGTAAGGCAGTCTTTGCACGACATCCTTAAAAAACTTGCATATTTTTCAAAGAAATATTAGATTCTCAACTTGGGAATTTAAATGACACAAAAAACAATTTATCATATACTGGTATGCTATCATATGTTGCAAACAATCTACCTGTTTGTCATTTAGGTGGATATTAAGTTATGGTAGTTGTGCAGTTCTCATAATATTGAACAATAAAGAAAATTGAGAAGAAAATCCAAGGAAAAATTGTGATGGGCACAGCTTTATACAGATGGATATTTTTCTACTTTTCTGGAATGTCTATGTCTTCCTAATCTACCTTTCAATAAACTGTTTTTAAATGTTATGTATGCATGTATGTACATGTGTATGTATTTATTTATTTATTTGGAAAGCGTATGCAGGAGAGGGGCAGAGAGAGAAGGAGAGAGAATCCCAGGCAGGTTGGAGCAGTCAGTGCAGAGCCCAATGTGGGGCTCGATCCCATGAACCATGAGATCATGACCTGAGTTGAAATCAGGAGTCAGATACTGGGGCATCTGGGTGGCTCAGTCATTTAAGCACCTGACTTTGGCTCAGGTATGATCTCACAGTTTGTGAGTTTGAGTCCCACATTGGGCTCTGTGCTGACAGTTCAGAGCCTGGAGCCTGCCTCAGATTCTATGTCTGTCTGTCTGTCTCTCTCTCTCTTCCCATTCATGCTTTGTCTTTCTCTCTCAAAAATAAATAAACATTAAGAAAAAAAAAAGAGTTGGATGCTTAACCAACTGAGCCACCCAGGCACCTTTAACTCTTTGTAGTCTTGTCATATATACCTTGGCCATTATATATACCTTGGCCATTAGTCTTTTGTGTTGAATCTTTTCCAATCATGTTACTGCTTTCTCCTCCTTGCAACACTGCCTCTTTCAAGAGCATAAAAACACTGATTTTTAGGAAACACAAGCTCTCTTCACATTCAACTCCACTTTGTTAATGCTGCCTCACAATAAACATGTGGATTTGAAAAAAAATTGTAATAATCATCCTGTCTCTTGTAATCTGAACTTATTAAAATATGCAAAAAATAATTAATATAAGCAAGAATGTAACCAAATAGTTTTTAATGATAATTTATAGGCTTTCTCTTCTGAGTAATTGTTCCAAAACCAACTACTGAAACCAGGTAAAACATATAAATCATTGACTTGATGATATCAGACTGTGGCTGAAACAATGAGGACCAGAAAGGCTGAGATAAAGAAAAGGGTAGAATGGTGGAAGGATGAACTAATTGCAAATAGCTGCTTTGACTCTTGAGGACATTTGCAGATTCATGATTCTGGTGTATTAAAGATACTTGCAAGTTCCTTGTTATTCTCCAGATTAGAAGATGTAGTTTCTTTCTTTTCCCCTTTCATCCTGACTATCTTTATGAGTTGATTTTGACCATGAAAATGTGGTAGAAATGAAGTTGTAGCATTTCAGAAATTAGGTCTTTGGAGGTTTGTAGATCCCATCTTCTTTTTTGGAACAAATGCTTTGGGGGAAATATGGTGTTTTGTGAGAAGTTTGAATACCCTGAGATTGCCAGGCATTGAAGAGAGAAATACTTGCGAGAGGCTGCAGAGAGGGAAATACTTGATCAGGTCTCATTTCATTCAGCCATCATAGCTTTGGTGACATCTAATGAAGAAGCCATCTCGGACGTCAGCCCTAATGAGTTTTCACATGATTCCAAATCGATTCACCAATGATTATAACTAAGTGAAAGACCTATGTGAGAACAACCCAGCTGTTCCCATCCACTCCGAGAACTGCAAGCAACTAAAAAAAAAGTTTTCTCCACTAAAACTTGGAGATTGCTGATGTTACACAGCAACAGATATTCAGAAATAGGGTACATGGAAGCTGCTTTGCCAGGGAAACTGTGGAACTCTTGGTGGTCTTGTAAGGCTAGAGAAACCATATTGGACACTGGAGAGGCCTGAATGAAAAGTCTTCAAGCTGTAGAATTTTTGAGTTTTTTTTCCATTTTGTATGCACAGTGTATCCAAAAAGTGTTAATTAAAACCTAAAACCCCCCAAAGGTTAGATGTAAAAACTAATGGATCAAAAAAATGAGTCTGGAGTGGAGGAGGTGCGGTAGTTTGCTGCCTGTGGTGCCCTTCTTCCCCTTTTCCGGAGGAGAAAAGCTGTCTCTTTAAACAAGAGTGTGCATCCAGGTTTGGCCACCTTTCTGAGGGTTGTCAGCGCAGATTCAATTCAATTTTTGGCAGCCCCTCACCCCCACGGCACTTGATGCATGGCTCTGGTGGCACCCGTAAGACATGCTTCTTTTCTTGCTCCTCACCTGTGTAGGTCTCTGCTGCAAGCCCAGCAGTTTGGTAATCCTGCAGCCCTAACCTCCTCTTCCTTCCCCAGCCTGAGGCCTGAGTGTTTGTATCAGATCCCTGTCTCCTATCTCGGAGACCTGGGGCCTACCACACTCAACACTGATTTAAAAATGGAAAAACTATCTTGCAGTCATTAAAAGAATGAATAAGTGGTCAAAAATCTTCTCACAAAGCACCTCCAACCAGTATGGTTGATACACAATTCTACCAAATATTTTAAAAGAACTTACTACACAAACCCTTCCAGAGACTAGGAGATGTATACTCAGTACCCTGTAGCATTAGTACCCAAACCTAACAAGGACTGTGAAGAATAGAAAATTATAGTGGAATCTCACTCAAAACACAGATGCAGAAATCTTAAATAATAGTAAACCAAATCAGTCATATATTAAAAGTATAATTTAGTTCAACCAAAGTGTATTGATATCAGAAATGTGGAGTTGGTTAATATTAAACCTAAAAAAATCTGAGGGCACCTTGGTGGCTCAGTTGGCTGAGCATCTGGCTCTTGATTTTGACTCAGGTCGTGATCCCAGGGTCTTGAGATCAAGCCCTGATTCAGGCTTGCACTGAGTTGGAGCCTGTAGGGATTCTGTCTGTCTGTCTGTCTGTCTCTGACTCTCTCCCCTGCTCTGGCTCTCTCTTGAAAAGAAAAAAAGAAAAATGTATTTTTCACCACTTTAACAGAATTAAAAGAGAAACATCTCCATGGATATAGAGATATATTGGTGAAAATCAATATCCATCATTAATGATTTTAAAAACTTAGGAAATTAGTAACAAAAAGTACTTCCTTAGCATGAGTAAGAAAAAACTACAGATAGTAAAGACCATAATTAAATAGAAAAATACTGGTGCATCTCTCTCCCTCTCTTCCTCTTTTGAAATAGAAAGGTGTTTACTGTACATTTTAAGGTAGAAATGTAAGTTAAAACGCTGTGTGTAGTATTATACTTAAAATATATGTATGTATATTGGGGTGCCTGGGTGGCTCAGTATATTAAGTCAGATGACTTCAGCTCAGGTCATGATCTCGCAGTTCATAGGTTCAAGCCTCACATCGGGCTCTGTGCTGACAGCTCAGAGCCTGGAATCTGCTTTGGATTCTGTCTCTATGTCTCTCTCTCCTTCCCTTGCTTGTGCTCTGTCTTTCTGTCTCTCTGTCTCATAAATAAAAGCATTAAAAACATAGACAAAATTTTGAAGGACAAACACCAAAGTAATGTTTATTTCTGGATGTCAGAGGCTCTATGATTTCTTTAAACTTTTCATATCTACTTTTGAATTTTCTACATTAAATATGCATTATGTATGCAATTTTAGATAGGAAGCTATTGTCCAGCTCATTGCACTGCTTAAACCATGTGTGAAGAAAAATGAAGAATAGTTTCTGACTTATAATTGGAAATTTATATTTCTATACCTGGATTGAGTTGGTTGCAATTATTATATCTTTTTCTCCCCAAGGACTTTAACCCCATTGGTGTGTGGGTTGAAATTTCTTTTTTCCAAAATAAATTGCATTTTAGATTCATTAGAGACTTTTGACTAAGGACTCCCAAGGGCCTTTTTATTTAGTTTTTTCTTATGCATGATTATTGAAGACGGTAAGAAAGAGAGTCTTTAATGTAAAAATTTGTTTGCCCATATAAAATTTGAACACCCACTCTTGAAGAGCTAGAGAGGCTTCCCTTTATTTTTGGGCTTAATTCTCTTCCCTTTAGTTACTCAGAATACACAGAAATATTTCCTTATTTATTTATTTATTTTATAGTTTAACATGTTATTTTTTTAATAGTCTATTGTCAAATTGGTTTCCATACAACACCCAGTGCACTTCCCCATAAGTGCCCTCCTCCATCACCACCACAATATTTCCTTTTTTAAAAATAGGATGATATATCTTGTAATCCAGCAACAATGTGTATATTCAGTGAGGATGGATTCCTAAGGGCAAGCACTTAGAAATGTATGTAGATGCTCCTACTGGTATATTTTTGTTCAGTTGGATGTTCACTTATGTCACTTGAGGTACAGCTTCCAAGGGAAACAATGAATAATGTCAAAGGTAAGTACTGGATGTTTTACCAGTCAGTTTTTACTTTGTGTTTGTAACTGATGAGGAGGATATTTTTGTTTTGCTCTATATAGTATGTTTCACTACATATTTTGATCTAAGAAGATAAAATGCTTCTTTTTTTTTACTTTTTAAAATTAAAAGTGTTATTTTATTTTATTTTTATTAATAGTTTACTGCCAAGTTGGTTTCCATATAACACCCAGTGATCTTCCCCACAAGTGCCCCCCTCCATGACCATCACCCCACAACCCCTTTCCTCCTCTCCCTTCAGCCCTCAGTTTGTTTTCAGGATTCAAGAATCTCTCATTTTACTTTTTTTTTTTTTAAGTAGACTCCACTCCCAGCTGGGGCTTGAACCCAAGACCCTGAGCTCAAGAGTCAAATTCGCTACTGATTGAGTCAGCCAGCTTCCCCTAAAATACTTCTTTTAAGCTTTACTTTGGATATTTTATTGAGAATTTTTGAAATTCTGTATAGAACAAATGAACCTTCATCAGATCAAAAATAGGAGCAGGATTCAATTAAAGCATCATTAAATTGATAGCTTCTCAGGTGTAGTGGTTTGAAGTCTCCAGATGTCTTTAAAACTCTCTCTTTATGATATTTTCTCTCTTTAATCTATCAAGTGTCTATATATCTATTCCATTTATCTCAATTATCAGTGGTAAAGATTCAATTTAATCTTTTAAATTTAAAGAGTATTCACCTATTTTGTACCACTATCACCTAAATGCCAGTGATGTGTCTCATAAGCCCAGGTTAATGTCTCTCTCCAGCCCCCTTTTTTGAATAATATCTGCAACCATGGCATTATGTTGGAGAGCTCTAACTTAGTGAGAGCAGAGAGTACTTATTCACTTCACAAAGGTAAGGAGAACTTCATATCCTTGATGCAGGGGACATACATTTTAGGGATATTTACTGGGAATAGTAAAAAACCAGAGAAGGTTATTTAGATACCAAACTAATTGGGTCTTAATGGGGATCCTTTTTAAATTTTCTAATGGGAGAAGATATGAAACATTGTAACAACTCTAGCCAATATAAATACAACATAAACCACCTTTTCAATTAAAAAATTTTGCAGTAGTACCATTTTAAAGTGTGAGAAATAAACTAAATTATTTTCATCATATATTTTTCTCTATTTCAGTATTATCCAGTATATTATCATTTCAGCATGTATTCATAATACAATAAATTCATGAATAATAAATTTTATAAAAATTCAATAAAATTCATAATAATAAAGTTATTAACAAGATATTTTATATTGTTTTCTTAATAAGCCTTCTAAGCATTTTTTCTTTTTAAAGTTTATTTATTTTGGGGGGGGCATGGTTAGAGAGAGAGGGAGAGAGAGAATCCCAAGCAGGCTCCACACTGTTAGCACAGAACCCAATGTGGGACTCCATCCTACAGCTGTGAGATCATGACAAGACTGGAAATCAAGAGTCAGATGCTTAACCCAACTGAGCCACCCAGATGCTCCTAGGTCTTCTAAATATTGTGTTTGTTTCACAGTTGCTGCAGATCTCATTCAGACCAGGCACGTTTTCTTTTGAAAGACAACTTTTGATCCCTTTTACATACAGAAAATTCAGCAGTGCATACTCAGCCCATTTTGGTGGCCAGTTCTTTAGCCTTCGCGTTTCCAACTTGGCAATATGAGCCGTGGAGTTGGGACCCAGAAAGTTGCCTCCCCAGTGATGGTGGATCTCATCATATCTGTCATTGTCATTAGTCCTGATAGCTTCCATCAGCTTATCCAGAGCTCCTTTGTCTTCCGAGTTAACCTGTGTGACGGTGACAGTGGTGCAGATCTCCCTGTGGACCAGATACCCCAGCCTGGCCTTTTCCTTGATGGTGCAGTAGGTAGCCCCCATCTTAGGACACAGGACAGGCAGGAAGACAGCCAGCTCAGTGGGATCCATGGCACGTGCAATCACTACCAGCTAAACCTTCTTGTTTTCCACCAATATGGTAACAGAATTAACCCCAGCTTGAAGGACAGGCAACCTCTTGGTGGGGACATCTTTGCTGGCAGCTTTCTTCTCAGCTTGGCCAACAATCTCTGCTTCTTCTTTTGCTTTGTCTCTGGTCTGTGGGCAAGCTCAAGCAGCTGAATAGCTGTTTGGTGGCTTGGGGCCAGGTGAACTGGTTAACCATGGGAGACACTTTGAGATGTTTATAGAGAGTAGCTCTTTGGTGCTGCAGCAAGATGTAGCAGGGCCATTTGACAAAGCAGGTTAGGTCTCTTCTGGCCTGGATGTCCTGTCTGCTGCCAAAATTCTTGGGCCTTTTTTCAAACAGGAGATTGACCACCTTCTTGGCCTCCTGTTTCTTCATGATGACAGGGAATGGGGCTACCTTCTTTCCCTTACTTAGCCTTCTGTCCTTTTGGCATCTTGGATGGCTAGAAGAGAGAGCCAGACCAGTCACATTGTAAGTGCTCAATAATAATTCATATGTGGCTATGGCTGCTATATTAGACAGCAGAGACCTAGAGCATTGATTGAAGGTAACAAAGAGTTGAATAGATCATGTAATAAATTAGGTATTTGAGAACAACAAATATGTTGCTCTTGCCCAGACCCTGAGTGACTTTGTAGTTGGCTGTTGGTCTTACCACAATGACAGATATACTGAGTAGATAGAAATAGTATTAAGAAGGAGAACATTAATAATCTGCTTGGAAGATATTGTATGGAGGAAAAATCCAGAACATCTGATCATTTTTCCTCTTCATGGAGTGAATATAATAAGTCCATTAAAATATAATTAATAGTCATTGGCTAAAAGCATCTCATGAAAGGCTCTCTTTTGCACACTTTCTCCCAAATACATTGTCACATCTTCTTTTACTCATATGAAAAATCCACTGTAGAGATTCATTTCTTTATTTATATTTAGTGTATCTGAAAGGGTAAATTTGTCAAAATCTGTCGTGTGAAACTCTGTGATAGACACTGTATTTACAGCTGGGTATAAAGGAAAATATAAGATGTTTAAGTTCTTTTCCCAAGCAGAACTTATGTTATTGTTGGTTTTAAGGAAGGAGGAGATAGATAATTTTAGACCATGTTGATTATTAGGAAGAAATTTAAAAAGACTGAGGTAAATTTGAGGGAACAGATGGTGAGAAATATTACCAATTTGGTGGTTGTAGAAGTAGGGGACATTTGGATTTGAGTTCACAGTGATGAGATGTATCAAGGAATATGCTGACAGGAGAACAATGTAGTCGATAGCTCAGTATTTGCAAAGGCCAAAGTCAAGCTGCCTGGAGAATCAGAGAAAGCCAGATAACTAGGGTATGGTGAAAGAAAGTGGAAATTATAGGTGATGGCTAGTAGGCTATAGGATAAACTTTGCTCTATGGATGATAGGAAGCTATTGTTGCATTTTAAATTAGGGAGGGATATGGAGTAATGAACATTAAAAAAAATCCTTCCAGGTGCCATGAAGTTTACTGATAGGGGGCAAAAGGGTAAACAGAGAAATCAGTTTAGAGACAGATGTGGATTTTTTTTAGTATGCTGGTGAGCTTTTTGTTGGATTAGAAATGTATTTCAATGTAAAAAGATGTTGCAGTTGACTCTTAAACATCATGGATTTGAACTATGTGGGTCCACTTATATGCAGATTTTTGTGCTAAACACAGTTGAATACTGTAATTGTATTTTCTCTTCCTTATGATTTTCTTAAAACATCTTTCTCTAGCTTTATTAGTACAGTATATAATACATATAATATATGATATATGTAGTTATTGACTGTTAATGGTAAGGCTTCTGGTCAAAGTAGGTTATTAGTAGTTAAATTTTTGGGGAGTCAAAAGTTATGCACAGATTTTTGACTGTGAAGAATGTTGGTGCGTCTAACCCTTGTGTTTTTCAAGGATCAACTGTATGTGTGTGTGTGTGTGTGTGTGTGTGTGTATGTGTGTTTATCTTTCCCTCTCTTTCTCTCTCTGAACATTTTTAAGATTTGAATAACTATTAAATTATGTCATTGGATCACATCACCTTTGGAGTGTGTGTAGTTATGAAGACAAGAGGACAGCATGGATCCTTTATCATTTGAATGATGGCAAAAGAGAAGTAACTGAGAAAGAGGGGGCAGTGAATTATGAATAACATCAGGAATGTGGTA
Organism: Helogale parvula; assembly: GCA_004023845.1. Taxonomy (NCBI): domain Eukaryota; kingdom Metazoa; phylum Chordata; class Mammalia; order Carnivora; family Herpestidae; genus Helogale; species Helogale parvula. Next base: position 55,512 of record PJEM01007331.1, read on the forward strand.
GTAAAGAAGCCAGGAGTTGGGGTGCCTGGGTGGCTGTCAGTTGAGCATTCAACTGTTGATTTCTGCTCAGGTTGTGATCTCATGGTCATGGGTTGGAACCCCCCCCCCTCAATCAGGCTCTACATTGAGCATGGATTCTGCTTAAAATTCTCTCTCTTTCCTCTGCCCCTCCCATGCTCACTGTCTCGAGTGTATGTACTCTCTCTCTCTCTCTCTCTCTCTCTCTCTTTCAGAAAAAAGAAAAGAAAAGAAGCCAGGAGTGAAAACAGTTTTAGGGAAGATGTTTAAGTTTAATTGAGTTTGAAAAACATGATTAATGGATGATTACAGTACTTGATAATTAGGAGGTGACTGGTTCCTTTGATAAAAGAATTTTTGATGGAGGCATGATAAAGTAGAAAGAGTGAAATGGGAGAGTTGCTACTCAGTGGGTAGAAAGTAACAGTTATGCAAGATGGACAGAGTCTAGAGATCTGCTGTACAACATAGTGCCAATATTTAACAGTATTGCATTGTACCCTTAAACATTTAAGAGATAGATTTCATGTCAAGTGCTCTTACCACAGGAAAAAAATCCAGCTGAAGAAGAAAGGAATGTTCCAATAACAAAAACTCTTCTCATGAAGAAAAAAAATGAGAGTGGATAGAAAGCAAAGACATTAAAGCAGATTGGAGCTGCTCCTTCTGAGGAAAGTTGCTGTTAAATGGAGCTTAAAAATAAGCTGATAGATGAATAGTAATACACAGAATGAGGGTTTGTCTTTAATTTTAACATTTTATTTATAAATAATTCCAAGTTTACAGGAAACTTGCACAATTAAAAATAGTACCAAAACACATGAGTATCCAATGGAAATATTGTTAAGATTTTATTCCATTTATTTTTTGCTATCTCTCTTCATAATAGTTTTTATGACACATTTCTCGGTAAAATACATACATTGTGGCCCTTTACCACTGTATCCCTATATAAATTAGTGTGTATGTCTTAAGAATAGAGATATTTACTTGGAAAACCACAGTAATGTTATCAACATCAGTAAACTTAAGGCCAATACAATATTTTTATCTAATTTACCATCTATACTTCAACTTATTCCTCACCAATAATATCCTTAATTGAATTTTTCTCCTTTCTATCAGTATTCAGATTAGGTCAGGTATTGCATTTAATTTTTATGATTCTTTAGCCTCTTTTATTTGGAACATTTTCATAGGCTTCATATTTTATTATTATTTTTTAAACATATAATTTTTATAGAATACAGTTTTTTTCCATTTCCTTTTTTTCAATAGAACTTCTTTGGTTTGGGTTTCTATGATGTTTTCTCCTCATCCAATTCAGGTTATTTATTCTCAACTGGATTACTATGTAGATGGTGTAGCTATTCTCAGGGTGGGTGACATATCTGGTCACCAGGTCAAGTTGCCCACTTTCTCCATTGTGTATTCATTATGTTTCTCTTGTAATTATAAGCAGTCTTTGAGAATATATCTTGAGACCATTTAAGTATTCTATTTCTCAACAAAAGTTTCCCTCTTATTTTGCATATCTTTTGTTTTTTGCCTGATTCAATCTTTGCTGTAGTGGTTGCAAAAAACTGATTTCTAACTCCTGTGCTTGCTCCACATCTACCAGGTGGTCCTTGGCATTCTACTGTGAACAAGAGTTCTCCTTTCTCATCAACTTATAGTTGATCCATTGACTGCTTATATGTTTGGACTTGTGAATTCTTCATTTTTAATGCTTATAATTCATTGCCTTCCTTACTTAATGATTGTGGTGCTCAAACTGTCATACATTTTGTCAGTGGGACATACTTCAAGTTGGTTTCAGTGGACCTTGTTACAAGTCCCATTGTTTATTTGAGGATTTCCTTACTTTTGACATAACAATATGTTGCATGCTCACCTATACCTATTCTGATTCAGTCCGGGATCAGCCATCTTTTTTTAGAGAGTCCTGGTTCATTCATTTTGGAACAGAGCCCAAATCAGGGCTCTAGGTGAGCTTACTGTACCTGGGGTATATTTTTACTTAACCATTTTAGTAGGCAAAGAAATATAAGCAAGCGTGTATATGTATAACATATAATACAGCATATGAAGGTGTACACATATACATATTTTCAGAATTATGAATTTACATGGAAACTTCCCATTGTAATCCATAATTTGGGATTCTTTCTTGTCTTCCCCCAGTCCATAGTTGTGTCTTTCTAATTTCTTATTGAAAACACTGACAATCAACATGTTCTCATTGCTCAGTCCTGTAATAAATTTCAAATTGTTTCAGCATAGTTTCATCCATGCCACTATAAAAAACAAATGTATTAAAAAGACTTCAAGATTTGTTCACAATTCTTCCTATCCTCCTTATATACCAAGACTGAGAGGGTAAAATTAGATACTGTGTTCATAAGAACTTGACTAGTCCTTTATTTCCCCATTGGTATGGTTATGATATTCATTTGAGATGAAAATATGTTGATTTTTTTCCAATTTACCTTTGAGTTGTAGGTCTTCCCTCTCATCTTCATTGTTTAAATTGATTGTGTTTTGAATATTTATGTAAAAACCTTACAAAGGGCAAAGCCATATGACTACTATATGACTATATTAAAATTATATAATGTAAGTGTCACTTCCTAATGGAAAGGATTTTAAAAACTTATGTATGTGAATACTGGAGCCCATTTGTGTGCTATTGACATTAATCTAGACAACTGGAAGAAATCAATGATGTGAAAAAAGGAGAGGAAGAACTGCTACTTGAAGAGCTAAAAGTCTTCTTGAGATGATCGAAGGTTGGCTATAGTAAATAAAAAATAATATTTGTACAGTTTTTTTTATTTCCTTAGTACTGTTATAAGCATGTTACATAGTTTTTCTCCTTTATAATAACTTTATATAAACCTTTCTCCTTTATAAAAACCTTATAATAACTCTAAGATGTTATTAGCCCCATCCTGCAGAGAAGGAAATTGGAATCACAGACTAGTTAAATGATTTGTCCAAGGTAGCTCCTGTAGTAGATGACAAAGTTAGGATTTGAACCCAGACAAATTGTGTCTAGCTTCCCTGTGGGACCTTCAATGGGGTTGAGAGAATTACCTCATAAAAGACCAGTTTTCAGGTCATAAAAAGAAAAGCATGTGACTAGTCTTAATTGTAATTTGTAACCACTATTCATCCTACAATATTGTGATATTGATCCTCAGATCCAATTTCTGTGACTTTTAGGTGAAGATTGGGCCAAGTATGAAGTCAGTGATGAGAAACCATTCGGCAGTAACAACATTCACTATACTGGGTTTGACAGATGACCCACAGCTAGAGATTCTGGTTTTCATCTTTCTGTTTCTCACATATATGTTAAGTGTCATTGGGAATCTGACCATAATTTCTCTCATCTTGGTGGATTCTCATTTAAAAACAGCTATGTATCTTTTTCTGCAAAATTTCTCCTTCTTAGAAATCTCATTCACAACTGCCTGTGTTCCCACATACCTGCACATGATATCAAGTGGGGACAAAACCATCACCATCAAGGCCTGCTTCAGTCAAATCTTTTTTATTGTTCTCTTTGGAGCTACAGAATTTTTCCTCTTGGCTGTGATGTCCTATGACCGCTATGTGGCCATCTGCAAACCCCTGCATTATGTGACCATCATGAACAGCAGAGTCTGTTGGAATCTCATCCTGTCTTGTTGGATATCTGGCTTATTGATTATCCTTCCACCGCTTTGTTTGAGCCTCCATCTGGAGTTCTGTGACTCTGATATTGACCATTTTGTCTGTGATGCTTCTCCAATACTGAAGAATTCATGTTCGGATACGTGGTTGATAGAGCAGCTGGTCATAGTCTGTGCTGTGTTGACTTTCATAATGACCCTTGTGTGTATAGTTCTGTCCTACATATACATTCTTAGAACAGTTTTAAGATTCCCTTCTGCCCAGCAAAGGAAAAAAGCTTTTTCCACCTGTTCTTCCCACATGATTGTTGTTTCTATCACCTATGGCAGCTGCATTTTTATGTATATCAAACCTTCAGCTAAGGATGAAGTGGCCATTAATAAGACAATTTCTCTGCTCACTACATCTGTTGCCCCCTTATTGAACCCCTTCATTTATACCCTGAGAAATAAACAAGTAAGGCAGTCTTTGCATGACATCCTTAAAAACCTTGCATTTTTTCCAAAGAAATATTAGATTCTCAACTTGAAAATGTAAATTAAAACAAAAAACAATTTATCATATACTGGTGTGCTATATATTACAATCTATCTATTTATCATTTAGGTGGATATTAAGTTATGGGAGTTGTGCAGTTCTCATAATATTGAGGAACAATAAAGAAAATTGAGAAGATAATCCAAGGAAAAATTGTGATGGGTGCATCATTATGCAGATGCAACATTATGCAGATTTTTCTACTGTGGAATGTCTATGTCTTCCTAATCTACATTTCTATCAACGCTTTTAAAATGTTATTTCTTTATTTCTTTAGAAAGCATGCACAGGAGAGGGGCAGAGAGAGAGGGAGAGAGAATCCTAAGCCGGTTTGAAGCACTCAGCAGAGCCTGACTCAGGGCTTGACGTCACGAACTGTGAGATCATGACCCGAGCTGAAATCAGGAGTCGGACACTTAACCAACTGAGCCACCAGGCACCCCTGAATTCTTTTTATTCTTGTCATGTATACCTTAGCCATGTGTACCTTAGTCTTTTGTGTGTTGAATCTATCCCATTCTTGTCACTGCTTTCGTCTCCTTGCAACACTGCCTCTTTCAAAGTATTTTCTACTTTCAAGAGCATAAAAACATTGACTTTTAAGAAACACAAGCTCCCTTCATCTTCAACTCCACTTTGCTAATGCTACCTCATCATCATCATGTGGATTTGAACAAAATTGTAATAATCGCTCTTGTCTCTTGTAGTCTGAACTTATTAAAACATGTGTCAAAAATTATTAACATAAACAAGAATGTAACCAAATAGTCTTTAATGATAATTGATAAGCTTTGGCTTCTGAGTAATTGTTCCAAAAGCAACTACTGAAGCAAGCCAGGTAAAACACATAAATCATTGACCTGAAGTCACCAGATTTCGGGCTGAAATTATGAAAAGGGTAGAAAAGTAGAACGATGAGCTAATTGCAATAGCTGCTTTGGCATCTTGAGGACATTGGAAGAATAAATATTGTTAAAATGTCAATACTTCCTAAAGCAATCTACACATTCAATGTAATCCCTGTCAAAATAACATCAACATTCTTTACAGAGTTAGAAGAAGCAATTCAAAAATTTGTGTGGAACCAGATAAGACCCAAATAGCCAAAGTAATGTTGAAAAAGAAAATCAAAGCTCGGGAGATGTCACAATTCTTGACTTCAAGCTGTATTATAAAGCTGTAATCATCAAGGCAGTATGGTGCTGGCACAAAAATCAATGCAACAGAACAGGGAACCCAGACATGGACTTACACACATTTGTTTAAATAACCTTTGACAAAGCAGGAAAGAAAAAAAAAAGACAGCCTCTTCAGCAAATGGTGTTGGGAAAACTGGCCAGAGACATGCAAAAGAATGAACATGGACCACTTTGTGATCCCATACAGCACTTTCTTACACCACACACAAAAATAAAATTAAAATGTATGAAAGACCTAAATGTAAGACAGAAAGCCATCTAAATCCTAGAGGAAAAAACAGACAGCAACCTCTATGACCTCAGCCTCAGCAACTTCTTCCTAGACATATCTCTGGAAGCGAGGGAAACAAAAGCCAAAATGAATTATTGGGACCTCATCAAGATAAAAAGCTCTGCACAGTGAAGGAAATAATCAGCAAAACTAAAAGGCAACTGATGGAATGGGAGAAAATATTTGCAAGTGACATATTTGATAAAGGGTTAGTACCAAAATCTATAGAGAACTTATCAAACTCAGCATCCAAAAACCAAATAATCCAGTGAAGAAATGGGCAAAAGACATGAAGAGACACTTTCTCAAAGAAGACATCCACATAGCTAAGAGACACATGAAAAGATACTCACTGTCACTTATAATCAGGGAAATACAAGTCAAAACCACAATGAGATACCACTTTACATTTGTAAGAATGACTAAAATGAACACCTCAGGCAACAACAGATGTTGGCAAGGATGTGGAGAAAGAGGAATCCTTTGGCACTGGTGGTAGAAATGCAAACTGGTGCAGCCACTCTGGAAAACAGTATGGAGTTTACCCTATAGCCCAGCAATTGCACTACTAGGTATTTATTGAAAGGATACAGGTGTGTTATTTTGAAGGGGCCCAACCACCCCAATGTTTATAGCAGCACTATAGAGAACAACCAAAGTATGGCAAGACCCCAAATGTCCATTGACTGATGAGTGGATAAAGAAGATGTGGTATGTGTATAATGGAATATATATATATATATATTCCATTATTTGGCAATCCAAAATATGAAATCTTTCCATTTGCAACAAAATAGATGTAACTAGAGTGGGTTATGCTAAGTGAAATAAGTCAGTCAGAGAGAGACAAATATGATTTCACTCATATGTGGAATTTAAGAAACAAAACATGAACATAGGGGAAGTGAGGCAAAAATAAGATAAAAACAGAGAGGGAGGTACACCATAAGAGACTTTTAAGTACAGAGAAGAAAGTGAGGGTTGCTGGAGGGGTGTTGGGAGATATATGGGTTAAATGGGTGATCAACATTAAGGATAGCATTTGTGATGAGCACTGGGTATTATAAATGTAAGTGATGAATCACTATACTCCTGAAACCAAAACTACACTGTATATTAAACTTGATTTTAAATGAAAACAAACAAAAAAGAAATAAAAATGCCTGGTTTATTTTATTTTATTTAATTATTAAAATTATTTTAACTATTTATTTTTTAAGGAAAGAGAAACAGAATGTGAGCAGAGGAGAGGCACACAGAGAGAGACACAGAATATGAAGTGAGCTCCAGGTTCTGAAATGTCAGCACAGAACCTGATGTGGGGCTGGAACTCACAAACCATGAGATTGTGAGCAGAGCCAAGGTTTGATGCTTAACTAAAGGAGCCACCCAAGTGTCCCTTTAACTTAATTTAACTTAGTTTTAATTTTATTTATTTATTTTTTTTGAGAGAGATAAAGAGCAAGTGGAGGAAGGGCAAAGAGAAACCCAGCAGGCTCTATGCTGTCAGCACAGAGCCCTTCCTGTATGGGGTTTGAACCCATGAACTGCGAGATCATGACCTAAGCTGGAGTCTGACACTCAAGTGAATGAGCCACCCAAGTGCCCCCCAAAATCCTGGTTTCTTAAGGTGTATATTTTCCTTATTGATCCCATTTCAGCATACTTAGAAATATCCATCCTTCTCTATTATAGGAATTGTATTACTTCCTATTATGCCACCCCTCTCTTTACCTGTAAAGCTTAATATATAGGTTTATTTTGGCATCTGCACTTATCTTTTGTTCTCTGTACACCTTACTACCTTTTAATCTAATCTAATATCTTTGGTATTTTCAATTGTCTATCTAATTTTCTTATTTTTATTTTTTATGGGAGAACACATCAGATTTGATCTAGCTCAGTATTTTTGTTTTTGTTTTATCTCTCCAGGTATTAATCCTCATTGTTTCATTTATTTCAGTCATTATGTTTTTCAACAGTATTTTCAACCAGTTTTTTAAATAATGTTTGTCCTTGATTTTGCCAGTATCATTCATATTTTTTGAGAAATTATACTTATTTTATTTTATTATTATTATTTTATTTTTAAAAGTTTATTGTCAAATTGGTTTCCATACAACACCCAGTGCTCTTCCCCACAAGTGCCCTTTTCCATCAAAACCACCTCTTTTCCCCCTCTTCCTCCCCCTTCAACCCTCAGTTCGTTTACAGTATTCAATAGTCTTTTAGGTTTTGTGTCCCTCTCTCCCCAACTCTCTTTCCCCCTTCCGCTCCTCATGGTCCTCCATTAGGTTTCCCTGTTCTCCTGTTAGACCTATGAGTGCAAACATATGGTATCTGTCCTTCTCTACCTGACTTATTTCACTTAGCATGACACCCTCGAGGTCCATCCACTTTGCTACAAATGGCCATATTTCATTCTTTCTCATTGCCATGTAATACTCCATTGTATATATATATCACATCTTCTTGATCCATTCATCAGATGATGGACATTTAGGCTCTTTCTATGATTTACCTATTGTTGACAGTGCTGCTATGAACTTTGGGGTACATGTGCCCCTATGCATCAGCACTTCTGTATCCGTTGTGTAAATCCCTAGCAGTGCTATTGCTGGGTCATAAGGGAGTTCTATGGATAGTTTTTTGAGGAGCCTCCACACTGTTTTCCAGAGCGGCTGCACCAGTTACATTCCCACCAACAGTGTAGGAGGGTGCCCGTCTCTCCACATCCTCGCCAGCATCTATAGTCTCTTGATTTGTTCATTTTATCCACTTTGACTGGTGTGAGGTGGTATTTCAGTGTGGTTTTGATTTGTGTTTCCCTGATGATGAGTAATGTTGAGCATCGTTTCATGTGCCTGTAGGCCATCTGGATGTCCTCTTTGGAGAAGTGTCTGTTTATGTCTTCTGCCCATTTTTTCACTGAGTTATTTGTTTTTCAGATGTGGAGTTTTGTGAGTTCCTTGTAGATTTTGGATACTAGCCCTTTAACTGATATGTCATTTGCAACTATTTTTTCCTATTCTGTCGGTTGCCTATTAGATTTCTTGATTGTTTCCTTTGCAGTGCAGAAGCTTTTTTCTTGATGAGGTCAAGATAAAAAGAGTTCAGCTTTGCTTTCATTTCCCTTCCCTTTGGGGATGTGTCAAGTAGGAAATTGCTGTGGTTGAGGTCAAGGAGGCTGTTTCCTACTTTCTCCTTGAGGGTTTTGATTGTTTCCTGTCTCACATTCAGGTCCTTGAGCCATTGTGAGTTAATTTTTGTGTATGGTGTAAGAAAGTGGTCTAGTTTCATTCTTCTGCATGTTGCTGTCCAGTTCTCCCAACACCACCTGCTAAAGAGACGGTCTTTTTTCCATCGGATACTCTTTCCTGCTTTGTCAAAAATGAATTGGCCGTACATTTGTGGGCCCAGTTCTGGGTTCTCTATTTTGTTCCATTGGTCTATGTGTCTGTTTTTGTGCCAATACAATACTGTCTTGATGATGACAGCTTTGTAATAGAGGCTAAAGTCTGGGACTGTGATGCCTCCCGTTTTGGTTTTCTGCTTCAACATTACTTTGGCGATTCACGGTCTTTTGTGGTTCCATACAAATTTGAGGATAGTTTGTTCTAGCTTTGAGAAGAACACTGGTGCAATGTTGATGGGGATTGCATTGAATGTGTAGATTGCTTTAGGTATTAATGACATTTTCACAATGTTTATTCTTCCGATCCATGAACAGGGAATGTTTTTCCATTTCTTGGTGTCTTCTTCAATCTCTTTCATGAGTTTTCTATAGTTCTCATCATATAGGTCTTTTACATCCTTGGTTAGGTTTATTCCTAGGTATTTTATGGTTTTTCATGCAATCGTGAATGGGATCAGTTTCTTGATTTCTCTTTCCACTGCTTCATTATTGGTGTATAGAAATGCAACTGATTTCTGTACATTGATTTTGTACCCTGCAACTTTACTGAATTCATTGATCAGTTCTAGAAGGCTTCTGGTGGAGTCTACCAGGTTTTCCATATAGAGTATCATATCATCTGTGAAAAGCGAAAGTTTGACTTCTTCTTTGCCAGTTCAGATGCCTTTTATTTTCTTTTGTTGTCTGATTGCTGATACTAGGACTTCCAGCACTATATTAAACAACAGTGGTGAGAGTGGACACCCCTGTTTTGTTCCTGATCTGAGGGGGAAAGGTCTCAGTTTTTCCTCATTGAGGGTGATATTAGCTGTGGGCTTTTCATAGACTGCTTTTATAATGTTTAGGTAAGTTCCTTCTATTCCGACTCTCTCAAGGGTTTTTATTAAGAAAGGGTGCTGTATTTTGTCAAATGCTTTTCATGCATCTATCATGTAGGATCATATATGATCATAATAACTAGGAATATATGGTTTTTATCTTTTCTTTTGTTAACGTGATGTATCATATTGATGGATTTGTGAATATTGAACCAGCTCTGTAACCCAGGATGAATCCCACTTGATCATGATGGATGATTTTTTTTATATGCTGTTGAATTCGATTTTACAGTATCTTGTTGAGTATTTTTGAATCTGTATTCATTAAGGATATTGGTCTGTAGTTCTCTTTTTTGGCTGGGTCTCTGTCTGGTTTGGGTATCAAGGTGATGCTGGCTTCGTAGAATGAGTTTGGAAGTTTTCCTTCTATTTCTATTTTTTGGAATAGTTTGAGAAGAATGGGTATGAACTCTGCTTTAAATGTCTTGTAAAATTTCCCTGGGAAGACATGTGGCCCTGGGCTCTTATTCATTGGATATTTTTGATAACAAATTCGATTTCTGTACGGGTTATCAGTCTCTTCATGCTATCTTCTATCTTTCCTGTTTGAATTTTGGTAGTGCATTTGCATTTAGGAATTTGTCCATTTCTTCTCAGTTGTCCTGTTTGTTGGCATATAGTTTTTCATAGTAATCTCTGATGATTGCTTGTATTTCTAAAGGTTTAGTTGTAATAGATCCTTTTCATTCATGATTTTGTCTGTCTCTTTTCTTTCTGAGGAGCCTGGATAGAGGTTTATCAATTTTGTTTATTTTCTCAATGAACTAACTCTTGGTTTCATTGATCTGCTTGACTGTTTTTTTTGATTCTATATTGTTTATTTCTTCCCTGATCTTTATTATTTCTTTTTTTCTGCTGGGCTGGGGTGCTCTTGCTTCTTCCCTTCTAGTTCCAGTAGGTGCTCTGTTAGATTTTGAATATGTGCTTCTTCTAGTTTATTGAAATAGGCCTGGATTGCAATGAACTTTCCTCTTAGAACTGCCTTTCTGCATCCCAAAGATTTTGAATTGTTATATTTTCTTTTTCATTTGTTTCTGCATATATTTAAATTTCTTCTCTAATTGCCTGATTAGCTTGATCATTCTTTAGTAGTGTGGTTTTTAACCTTCACATTATTGGAGGTTTTCCAGACTGTTTCCTGTGGTCAATTTCAATTGTGATCTGAAAGTGTTCATGGTATGATCTCTATTCATTTATACTTATGGAGGGCTGCTTTATGCCCCAGTATGTGATCTATCTTGGAGAATGTGCCATGTGCACTCGAAAAGAAGGTGAATGTCCTAACTTCAGGATGCAGACTTCTAAATATATCTATCAATTCCATCTGTTCCAATATGTCGTCTTGGTCCATTGTTTCTTTAGTGATTTTCTGTCTGGTTGATCTATCCATTGCTGTCAGTGGAGTATTAAATTTCCCTGAAATTAGCACATTCTTATCAAGAAGATTGTTTCTGTCTCTGATTAATTATTTTATGTATTTGGGCGCTCCCGAATTTGGCGCATAGATATTTATATTTGTTAGCTCTTCCTGATGGAGAATACCTGTAATTATTATATAACGTCCTTCTTCATCTCTTGTTACTGCCTTTACTTTAAAGTCCAGTTTGTCTGATATAAGTATGACTAGTCCGACTTTCTTTTGGCTTCCAGTCGCCTGATAAATATTTCTCCATCCCTTTACTTTCAACCTGAAGGTATCTTCAGGTCGAAAATGAGTCTCTTGTAGACAGCAAATAGATGGGTTTTGGTTTTTTATCTATTCTGCTGCCCTGTGTTGTTTGGTTGGAGCCTTCAATCCATTTATATTGAAATGGTATTGAAAAATGTGGGTTTAGGGTCATTGTGTTCTCCGTAGAATTCATGTTTATAGTGGTGTCTCTGGCCGCTTGTATTCTTTGTAACTTTTCCCTCATAGTTTCCCTGTTAGGATTTCTTGTAGAGCTGCTATGGTGGTCATGAATTCTCTCAATTTTTGTTTATTTGGGAACACCTTTATCTCTCCTATTTTGAATGACAGTCTTGCTGGATAAAGGATTCTTGGCTGCATGTTTTTTCTGTTCTGTCCATTGAAGATTTCTTGCCATTGCTTTTTGGCCTGCCAAGTTTCATTAGATAGTTCTGTAATCACTCTGATAGGTTTCTCTTTGTACATGAGGACCCTTTTATCCCTAGCTTCTTTCAGAATTCTCTCTTTATCTTTGTATTTTGCTAGTTTCACTATGATATATCATGCTGATGGTCGATTCAAATTTCGTCTTAAGGGGGTTCTTTGTGCCTCTTGAATTTGAATGCCTATTTCTCTCCCCAGATTTGGGAAATCCTCAGTTATATTTTGGTCTAGTATCCCTTCTGGACCTTTGTCTCTTTCATCCTCTTCATGAATTCCTATGATACGTATGTTGTTCCTTTTGATTGTATCACTCAGGTCTCGAAATCTCCTTTCCTACTCCTGGATCAATTTTTCTCTTTTTTTTTTTTTCAGCATCTTCTTTTGCTATAACTATATCTTCTAATTTACCTATTCTTCTCTCTGCCTCTTCTATCCTTGAGGTGGCTGCCTCCATTTTATTATTCACCTCATTATATCCTTTTTTAAAAACTCATCACACCTATTTTCAAAGTGCCTAGTCATTGTCTCAGTTGCTTCTCTGACACTTTTTTCAACCCCAGCAATTAATTTTATGACAAGTTTTATAAAATCTTGTTCAGGTATGTTGTTTAACTCTGTTTTGAGCAGTTCTGTGGCTGTGGCGTCTTCCTGGAGATTCTTCATGGAAGGGTTCCTTCGTTTTGTCATTTTGGCTAGTTTTCTATCTCTTGTCAGTTTTAAAAAGCTCATTGTTCACTGTGCACCTGTTAGTATTGCTCTGTTAAAGGAGGCTTATTGACTGACCTGGGCCTGTCATTTCAGGAAATATTCTTTTAATGGTGTCTCTCAGTTTCTCTTGTTGTGCCTTTGATTATTTTATTTCTCTACTCAGCAATGTTTGGGACTTGCTGTCTTGCACACTTTGGCTTGTTTCTTGGGGTAGCCCTGAGAAGGAAAACAGAGAGACAAACACAGAGGGAACAGTAGCACACAAACGTACAGACAAATCAAACAAAGAAACAAATTAAAAGGGGAAAAAAAGAAAAGAAAAGGGAAGGGAAAGAGAAGAGGAGAAGTAGAAAAAATAAAGGGGGGCAGAGACAACAGAGGACAATGGACAGTCCAAAAGTATATGACCATTCGAGGGAACAGATAAGGATGATATATGGGAGAATATATCTGGATGGCAAGAGGAAGGAAAAAAAAAAGAGGGAGAAAGGAAAAAGGAAAATGAGGAAAAATTAAAAAAAATTTTTAAAGTAAAAAATTTAATAATAATAAAAATAAATACAAAAAAGAAAAAAAGCAGCAGCTCCCCCTCCCAGATAGGCATGGTTTGGTGTACATATGTCTCGGAGGCTGCTCTCGGAGGCCCTGCCGTGGTGGTTGCAGAGGATGAATGGTGGTGCCCTAAGCTCTGCAGGCCACTCTAATGAGTCCAATCTTCTTGTGCCCCAGCTGAGCCAAGCTGTATTTTCCAGGCATGCCTCGTTTCAAAATCCTAGTCCATGCACTTTTATGCTACTGCAGATGAGATGTACTTGCTTTGGTGGCTGCCTTCTTAGCCAGGATCTCGTAGGGGTAGGGAGCAGTTTCTCTTGGCCCTGGCAGGGATTTGTCCTGCTGCTGTTGGAGGCAAGGTGCACTGCAGGAGGCAAAGTGTGAGCTCCCACAGACACCACCGCCGACTCCCAGCTCCAAGCCAGGATCTTGATCGCATAGGGGAAGGGAGCAGTTTCTCTGGGCGCTGGCCAGGATTCACGCTGCCGCTGCCTGAGGCGCAGGGTGCTACCGGAAATGAGCTGTACATGCCTGTAGCCAAAGCGCGAGTTCCCACCTCCATCAACTCCCTGCAGGGATCACATAGGGGTGGGGGCTATTTTTTCCCTGTTGGCACCTGTGATTCGGGATTTGAGTGGCCAGTGCTGGAGGTGAGATGCGGTGTGGAAATGAGGTGCATGCTTCTGCTCCTGCAGCTGAGGTTGAAGTGCGCCCCCTGGGGCCACCACTGCCTCCAACTCCCTGCTGGGATCAGGCAGAGGTGGAAACTGTTTTTTCCCTTTTGCCACCGGGGGTTCAAGATTTGGGCTGCCCAGTGGTTATATATGGAGTGAGAGTTTTTCTCTCCATGTGGGGTTAAATGCTCTTTATCTCTTCTCTAGAGATAGTACTATGAGCGTGTTCAGTTTCTCTTTCTCTTCCCTTTGTCTCTCAGGGGCTCCGAGATTTCCCTGTGTTGAGCTAGGGCTCCCACCTCCCCTGCCCTTCTCAGGCTGGTCCGTTTTCCAATCTCCCCAGTTCGCACTCACTCACTCAGGCATCTTTGAGGTTGTCTTCTTTCTGGAGTCTGTATTTTCTCCTTCCACTCTTGCAAATGAGAGCAATGTCCTTCTCAGTTCGATAGATGGGGCAGACGAAGTTTACAGAGCTCCCTTTCTCGCTGCCATCTTGGCTCCTCCTCGAGAAATTATACCTATTTTAAATTCTTACTGTTTCTGTTCCAGTAATTCTTCTTTAAAAATTTTTTTTATGTCTTTATTTTATTTTGAGACAGAGAGAGAGAGAGAGAGAGAGAGAGAGAGAGAGGCAGAGAGTGAGCAGAGGAGGGGGAGACACAGGATCTGAAGCAGGGTCCAGGCTCGAACCACGGATTGTGAGATCTTCACCTGAGCGGAAGTCAGACACCCAACCAACTGAGCCACCCAAGCGGCCCTCCAGTAATTCTTTGCATCATATGTTGTGTGATGTTTAATCTTGCCCCTTTCTGCCAGCAGATATGTCCCTAACATGGTGGTGATTTTGGCTTCTGAACTCTTTGTTTATCTATAACTTGGATTACATTACAAGTATGTGCTAGCATAAAGCCAGCTTAAAAAACAGTTTTAGAAGAGCATGAGTTATCTTTTTTTTTTGACAAGTTTATTTAGAATGTAATATGTTCTTTCTCAAATTAATTTTTAAATGCTGGTATTAGTAAGGCTGGGTGAATCCTTAAAGTGTTCTTCACTTTTGACTTACACCAAGTATTCTCCTTCCTTATCTTGTTTACTTAGAGGTGTCCAGGGCACATGGAGTTGATGTAGCCTAATAATATGCTGCCAAATGTTCTGATTTACTTTATCTGAAGTGTGGATAAGATCCTCATTGATCTGGCTATTCAAAAATGCAACTGGAAATAAGAGAAATGTTAATAAGCTGGCCTTGCTGCAGAATGGTCAACATTTTTAATAGTTCCAGTTATATTAAACCAATCAATTAAAAAAATTTTTATGTTTATTTATTATTGATACAGAGAGAAACAGAGCGTGAGTGGGGGAGGAGTAGCGAGAGAGACACACACAGAATCTGAAGCAAGCTCCAGGCTTTGAGCTGTCTGCACAGAGCCTGATGCGGGGCCTGAACCCACAAACTGTGAGATCATGACCTGAGCTGAAGTTGGGTGCTTAACTGACTGAGCCACCCAGGCGCCCCTAAACCAATCAATTTAACATCTTTTCTTACTAATTAAGCCCCACTTTCTTGAGAAGGTATCGTTCACCATTATCATATTGTTAAAATAGGTATCACTTATTAGACATTTAAGTATTGACTTTTAAAATGTTTTACACCTATTATATAATTTAATGCTCAAAACAATCATATACAATAGATATGGTTATTACCCACATTTTAGAGTTTGATAAAAGTAAGCCTTAGGAAAGTCAAGTAACCATTCCAAGGCAACTGTTGTAGAGCACTGAGAATCTGAGATTTAAACTAAAGCTTGTAGTTTTGACCATTATATGGCATTATCTTCCACTTCACCATAGATTTTGGTAGAAATGTGGATCTGTGGGAACATAATGATTGAAAGATGGCTATTTGATAAAATTTCTACTTCAGTTGAGAATCTGAAGCAGACTCCAGGCTCTGAGCTGTCAGCAGAGAGACCGATGCGGGGCTTGAACCCACGAACTGCAAGATCAGGACCTGAGCCAAAGTCAGACACTTAACCGACTCAGCCACCCAGGCGCCCCAGTAGGTGGCAGTTTTAATGAGCAAAGGGAACTTACGTATGAGGTTTGTCTTGGGTGGCCTCAAGAGAGTTGGATCTTCACAACTGTCCACTGCTTCTTACAAGTTTATAAAGAGGCTCTAACTGGGTTCAGTCAACATAGCGTGCAGGTGTTCTCAACACCAAGTCACTGTCTCAAGGCTGTGTTCTTGGAACAATCTCTGGGGGTGGGAAAGGCAAGTGGAGCCCACATTCTAAGGATAGGGGAGGGAGGGAGGAGCCTCTAAGTACTGGGTCCAGCTTACAGGTCAATCAGTGGTCATGTCTTTTGACGATTGCTCCCTGACAATTTGTAATAAATTAAGAGGCATCATCAATCTCTATTTCAGTCACCAAAGAAACACAGATATTCAACATAGCAATGGCTTTACATAAAACATGCTTTATTTAAAATATGATGCTCTCTTCAATATTTTCTATGGTTCTGGAAATATTCTCTCATAACAAGTCTAATACAGCTTGTTTCTTAAATTCCCAAGAAGCATCATTCCACCAAATAATATTACCAGATATAAAGCATGTGAACACATGCATCAGATGATGTTTCAAAAGGTAACCAGCATCCTACAATGCATTAGGATATTACTAAAGTATGTACAAGTACTCAGAGTTCCAAAAATGTTCTTAGTTCCTTTGAAGTTAAGGCCCTACCACCACAATTCATATTCAAGTTGGTGTTACCTCAAATCCATGTGTAGACTTCTTGTAGGGTAGTCTCTATTCCCATTTGTTTGCTAACATTCATAATTTGGAACATTCTAAATATAAAACTATATTAATACTTTATTTTCATTTGCAGTTTATGAAATGCATCCCTGGCTTATGTTATAAACAAAAGCAAAAATTTGGGGAAAGTTAGAAGAATGGAGTCATATTATAGGAGGTGTCCTTTCTGATATCTAACAAGAGTAAACAAAAAGGTGAAAATAAAATTATAATAGGAAAAAAATCACCAAAATTATGAAGGAGAGAGAGAGAATCGGAGATCTTAGCTATTAACTTAAAAAAATGTCAGTGAAGAAAAGCAACAATAGATCCTGTCTAGAAGTGGGAGACTTTTAATCTTGGCTCTCGAATCCTCTTGTAACCATAACTTCTAGAAAGTGGATACATAAGTTGATAAAATCTTGAGAGTTTTCACTTTGGAGAAAAGTGGACCAAACGCATATCCTTTTTGTTTTCCTTTGTGGAAACATAAAAGTTGTAATGGCTACAATGAAAGTTGAATGAAAAAGAAGAGGAGAATAAAAATTATTGACACTTTGATGGAAGCACAGTCTCCAGGAAACCTTGATGAAGAAAAATGCCAATCCTAGATTTTGACCTCTCTGACTCTAAATTCTTATCTTTCCACTCTTCTAAATAAGCGATATGTTTTGCTTTTTGAATTTCAAGTGATTTTTGGAAAATAATTAATTCTCTCTGTTACTTTTATGGATTCTCACTTATCTTTCTCTAATAGCCCTTACCATGTTATTTTATTTTCTGTAAACTTATTACACAAATATGCAGTTTATACACCTTTCTATCATAGTAGACTGCAGATACCTTGAAATTAGGATATATGCCTTTCATTAAAATATATTCTGTTTTTAAAGCTTCACAACCTTTTTGATAGTGTCCTTAAATGCTTGCTTCACTTGCTGATTTCTTAGAGTGTAAATGAAGGGGTTTAACAAGGGAGTAATTGAGGTAATGAGCACAGCTATTCCTTTGTTGAAAGCACCTTCTTCTTTGGCTGATGGATTAATGTACATAAACATGCAGCTGCCATAAGAGAGGGAGATGACAATCATGTGGGAAGAACAAGTGGAAAAAGCCTTTGTCCTTTGCTGGGCAGAAGGGATCCTCAAAATGGTCCTGATAATGTACGTATAAGAAAATGTCACCAGCACCAGAGTAACCACCAGCGTCACAACTGCCAAGAAGATGACCATCAATTCTAGGAGGCTTGTGTCTGAGCAGGCAAGCTCCAGAAGGGGCCCATAGTCACAGTAATAGTGATTCAGAACATTGGAGGCACAGAAATCCACCTGGCTCATCAGGATTATTGGGGGTAAGATAGCTAGGAATCCTCCCAGCCAGGAACAGAACACGAGTTGTATGCAGACCCTGTTGCTCATGATGGTCAGGTAATGCAGGGGTTTGCAGATGGCAACATAGCGGTCATAGGACATGGAAGCCAAGAGGTAAAACTCTGTTGCCCCAAGGAATATAGCAAAAAAATATTGAATCAAACATCCAGCAAAACTGATGACTTTATTTCCTGTTGTCACACTGGTCAGAAATCTGGGAATAAAAATGGATGTGAAGGAAATTTCTAAGAAGGAGAAATTCCGGAGGAAGAAATACATGGGGGTCTGGAGGTGAGGGTGTACCCAAGTAAGGATGATGATAGTCAGATTTCCTAGGACACTTAACATGTAGGTAAGGAGTAGAAAGATGAATATCACAACTTGGACCTCAGGTTGATTTGTGAAGCCCAACAGAATAAATTCAGTAAATGTCCTGTTTTTCATTGTTGACCCTTAGAAGATCTAAAGGAAAAAGGTGAATGATGAAAAGTGAAGTTTCTCAGGGTAGGAGAGACAAAGCCGATAGTAATTAGTCATGTCATATATTACTCTCTATTCAGTTGACTCCAAACCAGTATCACATAGTAGTGGCCTTGGCTCCATGGAAGCCCCATATCTTCTATGTGAATGACCTTAATGCTAAAGTCTTTTTAATTCCCCAAATGATATATTTCTGGAGACTTAACAGAATCTATTACAGAGTACTCATTTCCCCCCAGAAGAATAACATTTTGAATCCATCCTTTAATCCCCAAATGTTTATAAAATCTCCATATTTAAGTCACTTTCCTCTGACTCCATTACTTATTCATACTTCTGTACTCTTGCTAGGGTTGTTTCTATGAGATTCTGTTTTTTTATGCTTCCCTTTTTCCTCCTTGTACTCTTTTCCCTTCCCTGTACCATTTGATGTTTCACTGGCCATCTGCCATAGATCATTATCTGCATAATTGTCTAAATCTCTGGCTTCCTTTTTTTTTTTTTTTTTACCAATCAATAGGAAATTCCCCACATGGGTATGGTTGAAGGTTTTGATGCATAAGTGATTTATTCTGCACCCCTATTTCCTTTAGAGCATAAATTTGTAATAGCTCTTTAAGTCTTTAAGATTTTGGTTCAGTACTATCTCAATATTATATTATGAACATACTGGTATGTGAACAAGGTTCTGGTGTCAATAAGTCATATTTATTAGCATTTCTTATATGTTTCTCTGACAGGTAGATTTGGACTATTTCTCTGAAAACTGAGATCTTGAGACACCCACAGCAGCATCTCTGGATTTTGCTCAGTCTTAAAGATTCCTCAGGGGCAAACTAAGGATGACAGTTTATCATGCCTCAGACTTTCTTATTCCCTACTCTCGGCATAGAAACCAGGGAGAGGGACATTTTTGTTTCTGACAATAAGGATCTTTGTAGATAAATTGGTAACCCCAAGTAAGGAAACTTTGGCAGTGGTATCTTGCATGCATTTTTAGATTTTTTGATTCAGAGGCAAAGACAATATAAAAGGCCCTTCTAATTCACATGCATATGGGTTAGAAAAAATAATATCCTCACAATCATTCTTGTCAATCTCCCCATTATTGCATACCACTCTTGGAGGCACTAGGTGATATTAAACACTGGCCTGGATTCCCTTGAGCCCTCCCTTCCCTGTTTGTACTAACCTCTGGTCTTTGTCAAGTACTGCATTTTCATCCAGATTTTCATGACCATTGACCTCATGATCCACATTTATAGAATAATAACATCAGTGACTTTAAAAACATACAGTGCACACATCCTTGACATTCTGAATGACTGTAGTGGGATGTTTACTTTGCTGTTCTGAAGAGGTAAGTCAAGGGTGAAATATGCCATGTGAGTCTTGAGTAGTATAAATTTTAACATGCTCTCTATTGGCTTCCCATCAACATTGCCCCCCTCTCTCCATCTTTTTGTTGTAGGAATCACAAGCTATAGGTGGTTATTTATTTAAAGAAATTAACTAATAATTGGCATACAATATTACATTAGTTTCAGGTGTGCAACATAGTGATTTGTTATTTTTAATGCATTGTGAAATGATCACTGCATAGCCTAGTTACTATCTGCCACCATGAAAGTTCTTACAACATTGTCGATTATCACCTATAATGTACATCACATCCCTGTGACTTATTTTATTACTGGAAGTTTGAACTACTTCATCCCCTTCACCTATCTTACCTCCCTCCCCCTAACCTCTCCCCACTCTGGTAATCTACAGTTTCTTTTGTATCTATGAGTCTGTTTCTGTTTTGTTTTGTTGGTTTTCTTTCTTAGATTCTACACATACGCATTGCATTCTTCTCTTAATGAAAGTACCCAGGTCTGTGGGGCTTAACTGAGGAAGCATATTACCTTCCATTCTATGAATGCAAACCAGAATCAAATGATACTTCCTGAGAGATACAATTCTTCACATGTATAATAAAAGAAAAAGAAATAAATGAATAGTTTCCTACTCTAGCAATGATAAAATTAGAAGAGTAGACTTTGATAGATGGAAAATTCCTTAATGTTTGTGTTCGAAGAGAGATTATTTTGAAGTTCTTCAAAGGCAGGAAATGGGCTTCTTTGCAGTTTCTGTGTTAGGCAGAGACACAGGTTTTTATCTGCTCTTTTCAGAACAGGCACATGGGGATCAATTTCGTGAAGAAGCTAAACATGCCCTACGGACTTAAGTTCACAAGCTTCAAATGAACCTCAATTGTTGATAGTTTGGAGAACAAGTTGTAAACATATGGCTGAGAAGAGAAGGTCCGGAGAGACCATGCTAAGGGTTCCATGAGAGAATCTCCCACAGACATGAGGTTTGTGAATCTGAGAGCCATGGAGTGAGACCCCTGAGGATTGGTGTGCCTGGCCTGCTCATTGTTCCTATTATTTCTCCCTTTAGTAACCTGATTTGGCCAGTGCTCCAACATGATATAAATGAATTCACTTCACAGTGAATTACTATAACCTTAGTGCCATCATAGCTTCCATGAAGATCTGCATTACTAATTTTACCAAAATTAATGGGAATCAGCAACTGGAAAATATTTTGCTGTTATAGATTTGTCTCATGTGTTCTATGAATAGTTTTTAACCTTTGAAGGAATGACATTTTCACTGACCTCCCCATGAGATAGCTTGATAACCTTGCCAATGCCATTCCTTTACAGATCTTAACTATATCCAACTTACTCCAAGAACACAGGTGTGGTGTTAGGTTGAGAATGTCTTTCTGCAAGGAAATTCAAACTTCAATCAGGGTTGGGCCATTGCATCCTATAAAATTCAAGCATGGTTACTTCAGTAAAATTTCTGGACATTACTTGTCAGTTCAGGGATGATCCATACCTGATGCAGTAAGGAACCAACTTCTCATTGACATCAGCACTTACTACTTTATTTTTTTTAATAAAAAATTTTTTAAATTAATAGTTTATTACCAATTTGGTTTCCATATAACACCCAGTGTTCTTGCCCACAAGTTCCCCTCTCCATGACCATCACCCCCATCGTTTCCTTTCCCCCCTCCCTCTTCAGCCCTCAGTTTGTTCTCAGCATTCAAAGGTCTCTCATGATTTGCCTCCCTCCGTCTCCCCAACTCTTCTTCCCTCCCTTCCCCTTCCCATAGTCTCCTGTTAGGTTTCTCCTGTTAGACCTATGAGTGACAACATATGGTATCTGTCCTTCTCTGCCTGACTTATTTCACTTAGCATGATTCCCTCTACGTCCATCCATTTTGCTACAAATGGCCAGATTTCATTCTTTCTCATTGCCATGCAGTATTCCATTATGTATATAAGCCACATTTTCTTGATCCACTCATCAGGTGATGGACATTTAGGCTCTTTCCATGATTTGGCTATTGTTGAAAGTGCTGTTATGAACATTGGGGTATATGTGCCCCTATGCATTGGCACTTCAGTATCCCTTGGGTAGACCCCTAGCAGGCACTTACTACTTTAAAGTAGACTCAACATTTACTGTGTTTATTTGGGTTTCAGAGGCAACATCTTTTACATTTACAATTTTTATTTAGATTCATTATGCTGTTACTCACAAATTGTCTCACTTTGAATGGGCTATCCAATGACCAAAGGCTCTAAAGTCTGTCTAAATTGCAATAAATTGGGGGCACCAGTTGGCTCAGTTGGTTAAATGTCTGTCTTCAGCTCAGATCGTGATCTCACGGCTCGTGGGTTTGAGCCCCACATTAGGCTCTGTGCTAACAGCTCAAAGCCTGGAGGCTGCTTCAGATTCTGTCTCCCTTTCTTTTTGCCCCTCCCCTGCTTGTGCTCTCTCTCTCTCTCTCAAAAATAAATAAATATTAAAAAACTTAAATTGCAGTAAATTAGGACTCTCATTGGTGTCTCCCCATAAGCAACTTTATTATAGAGGCCTCAGTAACCTCCTCACATTCCTTATGGAATTTTTGGATCAGGTATGGTAGCCATAAATTGTTCTTGGGCTTGGGCAAGAAACTGATTTCCTTGGCTGAATCCTACACACCATCGGGATGGCAAGTGTTGGCTGCATAGCGGGCTCTTCTTGAGATAAATGCTTTCACACGTCCTGAGCTTGTGACTCTCTGAACCCAGTTGCTCATTGTTCCTGTGATCATTGAGTCAGCATCCACAAACTTGGCATGGCCATAGATTTCTCATTATTAAAAGGACAATGCTACTTATGGAGCCAACCTGGGCCCTCTGGCATATCCCAGTTATAAGAGGAGGTGGTTTCCACATTCTCAGTCATTTGCTAGATGCAACAGTGCCTGAAAAGGTTACTGTTTTCTGTTATCCACTGCCTACCTAAGAACCCCATTGAGATTGATTGAATGAGTAGGAAAGGGAGTTTCTATTCTTTATAGATGTTAGCACCACTGCTATGCATGGTAGAGCATATTGAAGAGCTACTGCATCCCAGTCCCTAACTGGGACATCCCTAATCAAGGATGGGACCTGTGGGTCAGCACAGTTATGTAAGCATTAGACAATGTTCTGGCCAACACTTTGCCCATTGCTCACATGTTTATAGACTTTAGGGCCATTGTCAATGGTATGGTCATCTGATCTGGCTAATGGCAGCAATAATAATTCCTTATTTAAAGTGTTCCCCTCTATCTTTGGAGTAAACAACTTTGGGGATTGTTCGCCTCATAGATAATCAAAATACAAATCGAGGTCACACATATTCTCCACATACTAAAATTTAGTTTTCAGGGACTCATTGTAATACACAGGTAGATAAATTGGTTTTGATGTCTGAGACACATATTGGCATAACCTCAGATATGATGCCACTAGCTTTGGACTGGTAGGCCTATGAAATATCAGGCCATGGAGAAGCTAATGCCTTGAAGTCCTGGAAAGAATGAAAGGAACTAACCCTCTCCTCTGCCATGGGTAACACAGTGACTAACTAATGTACCTTATGTGGGAAAATGTGCCGCTGTCTATATAGTTGATGAGGCTCAGTTCCCTAGGGACTGTTCATTAATAAATGGTAAATAGATTTTAGAGGGTCACTGAACCTTCTGCAGAAAATACTATTCTCTGACCATGGTAGTACATGTATAAGGGAATAGTACTCATCTATCCTTCTAGACATGTTACCATTGAAGCCACAGCACAAAGCATCAACAAGACACTTCTTATTCTCTTCAGACTTCCAGATATTACTGGTAGCAACCAAGGCACTTACTTAAGTTCTCAAAATACACAATGTTGGGCTCTTGAAAAGGCATTCAGCAAAACTACCCATTCTCTTCTCTCTACCACGTTCCAGCCTCAGGCTAAAGGTTTTAAGTTCAAGGAGGCTTACTTAAAGAAACCTTGCTAAAATTATATGATTACTACATAGTCTTCCAAATGACTATCACTGCCATCAGCAACCGTATTTATGTTCAGCTTCTGGAAGTTAGGACCACTTACTTTCTTCTGATCATTGGGCTTACTGGCACCTTATAAATAGAAACCTTCTCATACAAGATGTTTCTGTCAAAATAGTCACTCCTGTTAAGCCTTTGGTTTCACTGTTATATATCCCAGTCCCACTCACAGGCCTAACATCACCTGTATCCTGTGTACCTTTTATGTCAATATTTTATTTTGAGCATTGGAGCTTCCCTGAGTCTTAACACCAACATGCTCTTTTCCTGCTAATTGTGCTCACTTGGCTCACAATCATGGGAGTCACAGGCATTGTCTAAAGCACACATAACACCACCACACAAACTTATGTTATTAACGCCTGCCAGGAGGTATTGAAGATGCTTTCTAAACTCATGCAACAGCATGGTATTGCATTATATAAATTAACCATAAAACTTATTTATCTATTTTTGAGACTCCTGGGTGGTTCAGTTGGTTAAACATCTGACTCTTTATTTTGGATCAGGTCATGGTCTCACATTTCATGAGATCAAGGCCTGCAGCTGACAGAGCCGACCCTGTTTGGGATTCTATTTCTGTGTTGTTTCTGTCTCAAAAATAAATAAACATTAAAAAAAAAAAACCCTATGTATCCATTTTACTACTGATAGAAATTTAGGTTATTTCTGTTTCAGGGAAATTTTGAACATGTTGCAATGAGTATTTTTGCATATGTATGCTTTTAAGAGGTTAGTTAGTTTAGGAAACATATCCAGGTTATTTAGTAGTGCATTTAAAATATTCACATATATTAGTACTTTCTGGTTATATTTTTGACATTGGTTTCTGGCAGGGACCAAATCTATATTTCCAGTCTTTTGAAATATATTGAGATTTGTGTTTTGATCCTTTCATTATAAAAATGTATTATTTGTTCTTTTGTTGTTGTTTGTTCTTGAAAAGAAAGTGGATTCTGGATTTGTTGGGTGAAATATACATTCTGTATTTTTATTTTCGAGACTTTAATATTGTGCCTTAAATCTGTATATTCTTTGTCATGTCCTACTATTGATTTTATGGATAAAAAATTCCACTATGATTATAGATTTATCCATTTTTTCATTACATGTCTACCGATTTTTATTCTATTAATTTTGAAGGCTAATTGTTAGGGGCACAAAAAATTGTCAAAGTCTATAGTTAATTATTATCTTTATCCTCCTCCCAGTCAGCAAAAGGAATGTAGGACTTCATCTCCATTTCATATCTCTTAATTAGTGTGACATTTTTGTTTTATATTTTTATGCTCTATATGTTGTTAAAACCCCATAGTATATGACTGTTTCTGATTTTGCAGATGGTCACTTAAATTTATCTGTATATTTACCAATTTACTTGTTATCCGTTCTTTCTTTCATGTGATTTCTTCCATTTTCCACCCTAATGCAGAGAGATGCCTCAGATAAACCCTGTGTACCCTTTACTAGTTTCCCATGATAGTAACATCTTGCAAAACTATTGTATAGCCAGGATATTGCAATTATAATCCATTGACCTTTTATAATTTATTATAGTCTGATTCTTCTCATGGCTAATTTTTTAATTTCTTATATGTGAAAATCTTGTTATTTAATTTTTTATTTTTAAAATGAATCTTTCTTTTAAATTTACATGGAAAAGAGAGTACACAAAAAAGAAGTGCCATGATGGAGTAAATATCACAACTAAGTAACTAGCACCCAGAAATTCACTGTGATGTGTCTTGGTGTGCATTGCTTTAACTTTGTTCTGTTTGAAGTCTGTTCAGCTACTTGAATCTGCAGGTTCATGTGTTTTTCCAAATTTGGGAAGTTTTCAATAATTATTTATTAGAATCATTTCTCAGTTCTACTCTCTTATTTCCTTCTGGGACTCAAATTTAGCAATGTTAGCTCTTTTCCAATAGTTCCATGGATGCCTGAAGCTTTTTTCATTTTTAAAAAATGTATTTACCCTCTATTGTTCCAATTAGATAAATGCTACTGATCTATCTTCAAGATCACCGATCTATCTTCAGTCATCTTTATTAATGAAGTCAGCCAGTGAATGTTCAAAATTTTTGTTGTATTTCTAAGTTCTATAATTTAGTTCATTTTATAACTTTAATTTCTTTGTGAGATGTCTATGTTTTCATTTTTCAAAAGAGAATCCACAATTGCATTGAGGCATTTTTATGAGGACTGCTTTAGAATTCATGTTAGATAATCCCCAAATTTGATTCATCCCAGTATTGGCATCTGTTGATTACATTTTTTCATTCAAGTTGTGGTATTTATGGTTCTTCGTGTTATGAGAAATTTTGGATTATATTTTTGATATTTCTGATATTTTATTATAATATTCAAAATCCTACATAATACATTTTTTAAGCAGCCAGTCTCTTTGTTGAGGTGAAGCACAAGACGAGGTGAGTGTGTATGTTTGACCTCTTGCTCAGTCCTGCCAACACCATCCTGAAAAAGTGGAACTTTCTGTCCATGTTTCCTCATTGCAGATGGGTGGGGTGGAAGTTCAGCTTCCTTCTCAGCCTTGATGACACCTCCATACTGAAAGTAGGGCATTGATTCACACTGTCGTTTAGCCTTTTGGTGGCAGTGTACACTTAGCCACCCCTACCCCTCCCACTAGACCCTGCTACCATAAAGGAGAGACAAACAGAGGTCTGACTTACATTACTGTTGCTGCAAGGTGGGGCTTCCCAGTTCTGTGCTATTTTTTGCTGGCCAGGGTAAGTGGATGAGTGGGGTGTCAACTAGCCCATTTCATACCACTTCATCCCACATCACTGATGGCAGGTAGAGGTGGAGGGTCAGCTCCCCACTGGGCAATGCTCACATGGAGAAAGGGGCAGGAGTATCCTCTACTTCTACTTCATACAACATCATTCTGACTTGTTAATGCCAAAATGGAGTGGAAGCTCCACTGCCCAGTGGCCTCACTTACACTGTAGAGGACCAGAATGTTGACCAGACCTAGTTTGCATTGTCATTCAGTCTTGTTGCTCTCAAGTGGGTGTGGAGTTTCAGTTCCCCATTAGACACCAATGACAGCAAGGATGAAAGAAAGTAGAGTGTAGTCTCAAATAACACCATCTCCAGGTGTGAATGGAGGCAGACTCAACACCTACATGCTGATACTATCCTGCAGAAGCAATCCCAGCATTACCTATTTCCATGGAATGAGAATGAAAGCTCAGCTTCCCACTCAGCCCACTGACAGTACCCTGCCTGGGAGCTCAGAGTGAGCTGCTTTCATTGTGTAGGGGATGGAAAACCTGCTCTTCTCTTGGCTCTGATGACAGTATCTTGATGGAGGAATTAGAGAGGCACCTGAGACAACCAGCTGTCTTCTCAGGCCTGGCATCACTGCGAGGTAGAGGAAATCCCTGCAATACCACTTATGCAGAGTGGGAAGGTGGAGTTGGAGATCAGCTCCCTGTTGGGTTCCGCTGAAGCTGCAGAGATTGAAGTGTGAGTTAGTTTGGCTGGAGGAGGGCAGCTATTCCTCGAAGTTTCTCCATTGTTAGGTCACTTTTTTGTGGTCTGTTGATTAGGAGAAAAGCCTTTTTGGGGTCTTTTTATAATTTTGTGCCTGTTGATGGTTCTGGATTGAAAGCTTCTGAATTTCACTGTGTGGGATATACAGGAGGTGATAGAAAACCCAGAAGTACCACTGTCATGTTGTTCCTCAATCTTGAGGTCTCTAGGACGTCTTCCTCCTCCTTTCACCTTTCACAGTCTTCTTATGCTTGTTTGTTGTGTTCTTTCCAGGTTGTTTTAGTTGTAAGATCTGTGAGAAATGCTTCTAGTCCATCTTTGCTGGAACCAGAAGTAGTCTTTATTTTTTTTTAATTTAAAATTTTTATTTATTTTAAATAAACATAAAAATGTTCATTTATTTTTGAGAGAGAGAGAGAAAGACAGAGCAGAGAAGGGGGCAGAGAGAGAGAGAGAGGGAGACACAGAATCAAAGCAGGCTCCAGGCTCTGAGCTGACAGCACAGAGCCTGACATGGGGCTTGAACTCATGCTCAAGAGATCATGACCTGAGCTGAAATAAGCCGCTTAACCAACTGAGCCACCCAGGCACCCCAGTCTTTAGTTTTTAAAGACACCTTCATGCAGTATAGATTCTAACGTGGCAGTTTATTTATTCATTTATTTTTATTTATTTATTTATTTGGTTATTTACATTGAGGTATGATTGACATACAAAAATGTTATATATATGTAATGTATTCATCTTGATGAGTCTG
The DNA here is from genome assembly GCA_004023845.1 of Helogale parvula. Classification (NCBI taxonomy): domain Eukaryota; kingdom Metazoa; phylum Chordata; class Mammalia; order Carnivora; family Herpestidae; genus Helogale; species Helogale parvula. The sequence continues at coordinate 83,912 of PJEM01007331.1, forward strand.
AAGCACACACTTGTGAAAATGTCATCATCAACAATGCCATGAACTTAACTATCATCTCTAAAAGTACCCTTTTCCACTATTATTTCCCTCTTGTGTACTAAGAAAGATTATTTAATATATGATCTGTCTTAACAAACTGTTAAATATTATTTACTAGAGGTATTGTACTCTATAGTAGTCTCTGGGATTTATTCAGCTTCCATATCTGAAACCATGTACCCTTTGATGAATACTCCCCCAATTCTCCCTCTCCTAGTACCTGCCAACTAGCATTCTCCTCTCTGTGTCTATGAATTCAGTGTTTTCAGATTCCACATGTAAGTGAGATTAAACAGTATTTGTCTTTTACTGTGTGACTTATCATATTTTATATATTTATATAAATAAACATGTCAATACCAAGATCAATCATCATTTAATACAGCATTGCTTCCATGTAACTGCATAAGCACATTATTTTCAGGAGGAATTTGCATTTTCCAGCTTAAAAAACTATTCCCTTCCATATCCAATTTATAAGGTAAATATTAACATCTACAAAACATCTACAACATCTTGTTGGAAGCTTGTCAAGGCACAATATTAGAAAATTCCTGAATTTAATAATCATCCCAAGCGTGTCTGTCCCAGAAAAATTTGCCGAACACATTTTTTGGCTCTGGTGTGCATAAAAATGGTGTCTGATACTCAGATCAAGTTGAAGATCTTTCCATAAGTTGCTGTACCAAATGTTGAAGTGGTTTAATTTTTATCTGAACTCTATTTTTCTGCCAGAAATACATCCTTTATTAATGCTTATAATTTGGGGCTTCAGGCTTCCTCCCCCTTTCATTTTCATTGCTGGGCTTTTAAAATAAACTTTTATCTGTGTAGTAAATTAAATTATAACATAGAGAAGAAAAATGCTGAAAATGTAGTTAATTATTGCAAAGTGACCTTGCTGTGTAATCACCACCTAGATAAAGAAATAGAACTTACTAAAATACTGAAAGTTACCCCTTTACCTAAACAAAACACTCTCCCTCATTTCCCCAAATTTGCCATATCCTGATTTCTAACACCATTTTAATCTTGCTTGCTGTAAGCATTTTACAAATGGATATCTTATGATATGCATTCTTTCGTGTTTGGTTTCTTTCACTCAACACTGTATTTGTGAGATTAATACATGTTTTTGCATGTGGCAGTAAGGTGTTTATTTTCCTTGCTGTAGAGTACTCCATTGTATGGACATACTTCATCCATATGTGTATTAACCATCTGGATATCCTCTTTTGTGAAGAGCTGTTCAAATGTCTTGCCTGTTGTGTTAGATAGAGTCATTTGTCTTCTTACTGATGTGTAAGCATTTAAAATACATTGTCTATGAAGCCTATGTAAGTTGTATTTTTTGCATATATTTTCTCAGTTTGTATTGATTTTTTACTTTCTAGTGTTTCTTGATGAAATGGTTATAAATTGATGTAATGGTAAAGTGGTCCAACTTATTAGACTTTTCTTTTAAAATCAGTGCTTTTTGTTTTCAATTTAAAGAATATGCTTTATCCCAAGATCACAGAGATATTCTTCTAGTTCTCACTTGGAAGCTTTCCTATTTTTTTTCACATTTTTTTGTATTCAAGGTCATTTATTAAGGAGGCTGCATGACAGAGTTATAATTGGTTAATTACCATACTCTGTTTTCCAGAGATATAGTCATCCATATCAAAGCAACAGGTGAGTATGTACTTGATGAGAAGCATATCTTAGAAAGAAATAAATCTGTGCATACAACTTCAGAAATTATTGATTTTTAAAAAGCAGCTTTATTGAGGCATAATGGATATAAAATGCACATATTTAATGTATAAAATTTGATGTGTTTGGACATAGTCATGTTCCCTGAAACTAACACCACAACCAAGGTAAAAAACATACATCACCTTTAAAAGTTTCCTTACACCTCTTTGTTTTTTGAAAAATGTGTTAAGTGCTCATTTAACAGGAGATCTACCCTCTTAACAATTTTTTAAGTGTATAATACAGTATTGTTAACTATAGGCAGTAGTTTGTACAGCAGATCTCTACAGCATATTTATTTGCATAAATGAAAATTCATACTTATTGAAGAACAACTCCCATCTCCCCACTCAGTAAACTCTGATATGTACCATTCTATTCCCTACTTCTATGAATTTGATTATTTGAAGTACCTTTCATAATTGATATTACACAGTACTTGTCCTTCTGTGACTGGCTTATTTTCCTTAGGTAATATCTGCTAGGCTCATCTACATTTTCTCATAAGACAGGATTTCCTTATTTTTAAAGGCTAACTAGTATTTTATTTTATGTATATAATACATTTTCTTTAACCATTCATCATTAATGGACACTTAGGTTTTTTTCATATCTTGGCTGTGGTGAATAAGGCTGTAATGAACTTGGAAATGCAGAGATCTTGATCCAGTGCTTTGGATAATTACCCAGAAGTGGGATTTCTGACTATATGGTGATTCTATTCTTTACTTTTTTTATTTTTTAATAGTTTATTGTCAAATTTGTTTCCATATAACACCCATTGCTCTTCCCCACAAGTGCCCTCCTCCATTTCCATCAATTCTTTCTCCCCTCCCCCTCTCCCTTCAACCTTCAAGTATTCAATAGTCTCTCAGGTTTTGCGTCCCTCTCTCTCCGCAACTCTCTTTCGCCCTTCCCCTCCCTATGGTCCTCCATTAGGTATCTCCTGTTAGAGATAGGTATCTCCTGTTAGAGTGCAAACTTATGGTATCTGTCCTTCTCCACATATCTTATTTCGCTTAGCCTAACACCCTCGAGGTCCATCCACTTTCCTACAAATGGCCATATTTCATTCTTCCTCATTGCCATGTAATACTCCACTGTATGTATGTACCACATCTTCTTGATCCATTCATTAGATAAGATACAACATTGCTGACAATCAAATAATATAACATAAATAATCAAGAAAAGGTGTTACAACATCACCAATAATCAAGGAAATGCAAATCAGAACCACAATAAGATATTAGCTCACATTTGATAGCATGATTACTATAGAAAATAAAGTGTTGCTAAGAATGTGGAGAAGTGGGATTTCTGACTTATATGGTGATTCTATTTTAAGTTTTTTGAGGAAACTCAAAAAAATACTGTTCTCCATAGTGGTTGCACCAATTCACCTTCCCACCAACAGTGTATGAGGGTTCCAATTTCTCCATTTGATTAATTTATTAAAGTAAGCTCTATGTCCAATATGGGGCTTGAAACCATGACCCTGAAATCAGGAGTCACATGCTCCATCTGTGGATGTGTTTTTTGAAAGAGATTAACAATTATATTGGTAGACTTTGAGTAAAGCAACTTACCTTCCATTTCATCCAGCCAGTTGAAGGCCTTCATAGAACAAAGACTGACCTCTCTGAGCAAAAAGGAATTCTACTAACAGACTGCCTTTGGGCTTGAATTGCAACTCTACCCTGAGTCTCTGGCTTGCTGTCCAAGCCCTTATTTTGATTTACCATACCTTCACAATTGCATGAGCCAATTCCTTAAAATAAATGCCTGTTTATATACATCTTATTGTTTCTGTTTCTCTGGAGAACCCTAATACACATGATATGGAAAAAAGACCCTACTGTGGCACCCAATAATTTCTACCTCCTGGTGTCCGTGCCTTTGTGTAATTCCTCCCTTTGAGTACAGATAGAATTATTTACTTGATTCTAACCAATAGAATGTGAAAAATACAGTGGGTTTGTTACTTTGTTGATTTGGTTGTGTTATATGACAAAGACAATGTGATGCCACGCTCATGATTGTGTTACATCATATAAGACTCTATCTTAGCAGGCTAAAAAATACTTTTCCCGATGGTTTTTAAGAAGCAAGTTGTTATGATGTGAACTGGTTATGGAGTGGGTCACATGGTAGGGAACTGCAGGTAGCCTCCAGGGGCCAAATGTCTCAGTCAATATCAGCAAGGAACTGAATTCTGCCAACAATCATGAGTACTTGGAGGAAGACTCCAATCTTCAGGAAAGAGGGCAGCCTGGCTGATCCCTCGATTATAGCCTTATGAGACTTTGAACAGAGGATCCAGCTAAGCTTTGTTCAGACTTCTGACCCCTAGAAATGTGTCCTGTTTTGGGCCACCTGGGTGGCTCAGTCAGTTGAGCCTCTGACTCTTGATTTTGGCTCAAGTCATGATATCACCATTACATGGGTTTGAGCCATGCATTGGCCTCTGTGATGATGGCCCAGAGCCTGTTTGGGACTCTTCCTCTCTCTCTCCTCCTCCCCTACTCGTGCTAGATCTCTGACTCTCAAAATAATTAATAAATAAACTTTAAAAAGTGCACTGTTTTAACTTACAAAAGTTGGGGTAATTTGTTATGCAGCAAGAGAAAAATTAATATAGATGGGTAGTGCTAAGTGCTATTGGCACTTTAGAAGAAGATAATAAGAAACTTCAGGCTACCGAAAAACCTGAAGGTCTACCTGGTAGCTTGCATAGAGGCTACAATCTCTTATAGTGAGAGTGCAAGGAATATTAAAGATCATGCCTTTAGCAGTGGGAAAATATGCCATGTAGAGCGTATGTTGGGTTGAGTGAGAGAATCATAACAAAGGCTTGTAGGGTTCTGAGAGACAAGACCAAACCATCTTCAATGGAGAGTTACACACTTTTTGAAAAAACTCCTGGGATACTAACGGGCCTTGGTAGATGCAGAGTATATGATCATGAGATAGCAAGTGGCTATGCTTCTGGAATTACTAACGAAGAACTGGGTTTGGGCAGACCAATCATGTTATAATATTGAGCAGGCCTGACAGCATTACATCCTAAGATGCAAGTGGTACATCTAGGATAGAGCAAGAGCTTCTTGTACACAAAGGGACAGGGAGGACTGCATGGCACCCATGCGATACCTTAACTGTCATTAATCAGAAAGGGCCATGTAATCATACGGCAGGAACATGGAAGGATTCTTTTCTTTCCTTTATCTTATTTCATTCCACACGTGGTTTCACCACTTGAAGGACCTAATAAATGTTATGAACTTTAAATATATACTTTCTTACCTCCATAACAATCTTGAATTATGTGTTCTTTTTCCCACCTTACTACTGACATGTATAAGATCTAGTTTAATTATGTCTTAGCAGCAAGAATCACTAATCACTAATACCACAGAGCTAAGACTTCTGTGTCTGCACTGGGGGGAGAAGAGTCTTGGATAGGATCTAGAAAGATGAATCTTGAGGGCAAGCTAATTTTTTAGATAACAAATTAAGAGATCTATAACTTTTATTTCTCAAAGCCTGAATCTAGAGAATATAGTACAAATATTAAAAGAAGAGTTAATAGATCTTATGGGTTCTCCACCTAGAAAGCAGCCTGTGCATTTCACCATGGCAACTACAACTTAGTGGGATTCACTACATGGTACTAGATTTTAGGGCTAAGATTCCTAGGCCCTTTCTTTCCCAAAGATTTCCAGTTAGAAGCATGGCATGGAAGCAGAAGAGCTAGTGGACATGAAAGGACGTGCAGGTGGGGCCAGTGGATATTTCCTTGGTTATTGCCCTGAGGAGCTTCTACATGGTCTTGACCAAGGACCTTTGTATTACCTGGGTTGCAGGTAAGGTAACAACGGGTGAGGCTATCTTTATTTTATTTTATTTTATTTTATTTTATTTTTAGAGACAGAGACAGTGAAAGCAGGGGAGGTTCAAAGAGAGAGGAGACACAGAATTCGAAGCAGGGTCCAGGCTCTGAGCTCGCTGTCAGCACAGAGCCAGATGTGGGGCTCGAACCTGGGAACCAGGAGATCATGACCTGAGCCAAAGACGGATGCTTAACCGACTAAGCCACCCAGATGCCCCTGGCTGAGGCTATCTTTAGCTCAATGGAAGAGGTACATGGAGTAAAATTTAACTCCATTCAAAATACAGTTAGTAAGTAAAAGTAGATACAATCTTTGACATTAAGAAATTTAGTGAAAGAGAGGGCCTGGTGTCTAGAGCAGGAGATCTAAATTAAGAAAACGATAACAAGAACAAATATGTCATATGGTTAGGGGATTATTCATTCTCAAAGTTTGGGGGAAAAGATTAAAAAAACATTTTTCCACCTATAAGTTTGTTTTTATCTATCCTTAACAAAGTATGTTCTTTAATTGCTCTTTCAGCTTGCTAATTTGACTTAATAACCAAGCTTTCCTTAGCCCATAGTTCATTCTTCCCACAAGTTTTTCTTTCTTATTTTATTTTAAATAGCATTTTCTGTATTCAGTGATTTCCTGTGGACAGAGTGTGAGTAGGATTGGGGGAATGAAGATTCATTTCCCTTCATGTAATTTTTAGTATAAGAAAAGACTCATTAATTCTTTACCGCTGGCATGAGGACTGCTGATCCATATGGTCCAGTTCCTTAGTCTTATAAATCAGCTTGGAACAGCCCTCTACCCCTGGGTATTCTTGGGATTTCTTGCCTGTTTTCTAGCTACCTTACTCTCTTACCTTGTTCCTTTCTGACATGGAAAAAAATGAGGAAAGTTAAAAGATTTTGCTAATTTGGTGGTAGTGAAAGCCTGGCTGCAACTTGGACTTTCTGATTTCTGGTGCAGCATATGTCTTCCCAGAACATCAGATAAACAGTAGAAAATTATGATGAAAGAAAGGGGTCGTGGAGAAGAGGCACCAATTTGAAAGGTCAATACTGGGCACTTAAAAACTATTCTTTATTCATTGGTTAATTTTGTAAGCTTTTGTGATTGAGATTGGATTGTTTTTGTACCTAGAAAAAAAATCAATATAGTGAATATCTTGGATAGCAGAATAGAATGCAAGTTTAAGCTGTCACTGACATTGTATCTGTCCCATTAGCCTTTTTAAACCTGTTAAGCTGGCATTCCAAAAAGGAAAACAAATGCACACAGACATACACAGAGACACACAGATGGTAAGAATATGAAATTCTATTTTAAAGGGTTTTTTATAAAGGAAGTTGTACAACTTTTAAACAAATGATATGAGAGGAAATTTTTATCCTACATTTATATCTCCCTGGAATGTGAGAGAGTTAGACTAATGAGTTTTATCCAACTGAATGATAGCAGGGTCATTCCTGTAGACTTAGATCCTCATCACTGATGTTCCTAAGAAATTTGGGACTCAGATCAGGACATATCAGTGCAATAGGGGTAGCCAAGCACTCCTATGATAATAATTGATGCTGTCTAAATTTCTTAGTCCTGTAAGTAAAAACAGGTGTATTATTATAAATGTTTACTGCAGATTTATTCCCGTGTGTTTCTGGGAATAGACTGAGGTAAAAAATTAATATTGTATCAATAGTGAGCATTAAGCATAGCAGAATGTAGTAGTTTTATTTCCCTAATTGTATATTGTTCATAGTTATATATACATAAATATTATTTATTATATATTATATCTGTTATGTTATATATAATATATATTAATTACATATAATTAATATATTACATATTATAAATATATACTATACATAATATTATAAGTATATAAAATATAATTATATAAATATAATATAATAATATAACTATGAACAGTATATAATTAGTGAAAATAAAACTGAGGTCTGGAAATCTTTTATAATTTGTCATTCTGTTTTCACTGGTCCTTTAGTTCTTTGAGATAGATGCAACCCTTTTGATCATGTCTTTGAAAGCTTGTACCACTTGCTTGTTCCTCAGAGTATAAATGAAGGGATTCATCACTGGGGCAATGGAGGTGGTAAGCACTGACACCACTTTATTAATAGCTACCCCTTCTTTTGCATGAGGTTTGATATAGATAAAGATGCAGCTTCCATAAGTAATAGAAACCACAATTATGTGAGAAGAACAAGTAGAAAAAGCCTTTTTCCTTTGCTGGGCAGAAGGGAATCTGAGAATGGTCCTGATGATGTATGTGTAGGACAGGATTACACACACCAGGGTGAAAATGAGTGTCAGCACAGCCAGGACCAAGACAAATCGCTCTATAAACTCTGTGTCTGAGCAGGTGATCTTGAGGATGGGGGCAGCATCACAGCCAAAGTGATCTATGACATTGGAGTCACAAAACTCAAGCTCAAAGCCCATGCCAAATGGCGGGATGACAATGATTAGAGCAATGATGTAACATCCAATTAGGAACTTGATGCAGACCTTGTTGTTCATGATGGTCATGTAATGCAGGGGTTTGCAGATGGCAACATAGCGGTCGTAGGACATGGCTGTTAGGAGAAAAAACTCAGTCACACCCAAGACAATAACAAAAAATAATTGAGTGGCACATGCATTGTAGGTAACTGTATTGTCCCCAGATGCCATTGTGTAGAGGAATCTGGGAATGCAAACAGTTGTAAAAGACACTTCCAAGATGGAGAAATTGCGGAGGAAAAAATACATGGGAGTTTTAAGGTGGGAATCCACTAAGGTGAGAGTGATGATGGTCAGATTCCCTACAACACTTAATAAGTAAGTTAGAAACAAAAAAATAAAAAGCAGAATCTGTAGATTTGGATCATCTGTTAGTCCCACCAGGATGAATGTTGTTATTGCTGTATAATTTTTCATCATGGATTCCTGACTATGGCTTGGTCTGTGCATGAAAATAAGAGAGAAATTAGATCAGAGAGAGAGACTGTCAGCACGAGTTAGCGAGGTAAAATGTTAGCTGAGCCAGGATTAATTTTCTTTGCCACCTGTTAATCAAGATATGCTTGTCATCCTGGTTCCATGTGAGGCAAATAGGGCTGAGTAGTTCCAGTTCTGAAGATAAATCTCTTTTCAGCCCCTGCTTTCTATTTACTGTAGTAATCCAAATTCTCCTCTAAAGTACATCGTGCCTCTCTGCTCTCTTCCCTTTCTAAATTACACAAAAACACTCTTGCAAGTCCACTCTAAAGATAGAAACCAGAACGGACTTTTACAATAACACATACAGTGCCTGGGTGGCTCAATCGTTTACGTGTCCAACTCTTGATTTTTGCTCAGGTCATGATCTCGTGGTTCGTGGGATTGAGTCCTGCTTTGAGCTCTGTGCTGACAGCATGGAGTCTGCCTGGGATTCTCTCTCTCCCCCTCTCTTCCTCTCTTCCTCTCTCTCTCTCTCTCCCTCTCTCCCATCTCTCTCTCTTTTTCTCTCTCAAAGTAAACAAATAAACATCAAAAGAATTAAAATAATACATGAGATGTACTTGGATGGCTCAACCAGTAAAGCATGTGACTCTTGATCCTGGGGTCACAAGTTCAAGCCCCATATTGGGCATAGAGCTTTCTTAAAAAACATGTATGAGATCCATTTCTGTATTTAAAGGTACCCAGTAGGGTTCCATTTTCTGTGGGATAAAATTCAAATTCCTTACTCTGGTTTATATGGTCCTTCATGATCTCATGGCTGTGTAATTCTAATTCATGTCTTGCTTATTCAGCTGTACTGGTCTTTTTCAGTGTCCTGAAGATGTCAAGTTTTTCCCACCCCAGGGCTCTTGCAATGGTTTCTCTCTTCTTTAAATGCTCTGATTACATTCTTACATGGCTGGATTTTATTTTTTAGGTGCCAACTTCAGTATAACCCCTTCAAAGATGCCTTCCTGTGAAATCTTATTTATGTTCTATCCCCTCTGTTAAAAGAAATCATATGTTGGTTTCATTTAGAGCACTTACTATAACTGGTAATTATAGATTTTTTTTTTTTACTTTTCATCTCTATCCCCTAATTGATGGCAAGTTCCATGAGAACACAGACCATATCCATTTTGTAAACCACCGTAGATCCAGGACTAGAGCTTTGCCAGGCCCAGAGAAGAATATCAGCAAGTTTTTATTGAATGGATGAGACTAGTCATTTTGCTTTGATATTGGTTGACTAATTATATTTAAGTGTAAAGTTTACATCACCAGTCTACTTAAGTTTTAGGATTTAAATTTCAATTAAGGATCTCATGTATTGAGGCAATTTTAGGAATCAAGAAGATAAATGGTCACTTTTTGTCATAATCCCCTATAATTACACAAGGCCATTTCATCTGTCCCTAAGAGTAAATAAGAATTAATCTTGTAAAAGCTAGTTGGGGTTAAGAATGGTGTGAAAGGGGGATTATAGATGGCCCAGAAGTAAGGTTTTCATTTTTGTTCATCTCTGAGCAAACATTCCGATTTCCTCTAAAGGAGCTTGGCTGAGGCTAATTGAGATGTGGTCCTTAGGTCACATCTGAGATGGATGGTTTGGTTAATTGTAAGAGGTAGAGGGTAATAATATGGGCCTTGGAATAATAGATCAGGGCTTGAGGCCTTGGACAAACATCTAATGGCTGTGAAGCCTTGGAAAGTTCAGTAACCGGCTCTATTTCCTGGTCTGTGAAATGAAAATAACAAACGTATGCTCTTCATGGGTTAGAATAAAGATTTCGTATTCAAACTATTTGTTTAGGCTCTTAGGATCATGCGTGGTAGAGGATGGATATTAAGTACATTCTGTGTACATCTTCTGTTTTTTCTCCCAGGAACTGCTCCCTGCATAAAGGAGTTCACACACTGTCCCGTACTTTCTTTTATATTCCTTAGATCCCTGCCTCCCACTATATTTCATATGTATATTTTAAGTTTCTGATATTCTTGAAGTTAGATCCAAAACAATAAGGTCCTCTTCAATTCCTAAAGAGTAATAGTTGTTGAGAAGTCTGTTCACCATGGATGAACAATTACATACAACATGTAAGTTACTCTTTCTGAATCTCTTTGCATTTTCTAATGTGATTTCCTGCTCAAATCTCTTAAATCAAATATTGGGATATTCTCATTCTATCAGCTCAGTGACTACAGCTTTCAGAATCTCTTCTAAGCTTCTTTTAGGGCTCTCTTCTTTCATACACTGTATTACTTTAGAATACTTCCCTGCACTTCTCTCTGCTAATGTTTAAGAAATCTCTTTTATTTCCTGTACACGTTGCCTTGTTTCTTATAGAACAAGAAAGAAACAAACAAGAAAAGGACAAGAAGAAAAAAAAAACACATCTTAGCCAAGCGGGTTTCAGGTGACAATAAAATGATCAAGGACTTAAGACAGTTGTATAAATGTTGATTAAAGCTCAGTAAAGATAATTTTGGCCATCCCCCTAATGTTGCAGGTGCAAATCAGAGGGTCAGCAGTCACTAGATTTGTTAGGAACAAAGTCTAAGGAAAAATCCACATTTTCCAAATCCTACTTCCATGCTTTTCCGCTCACTATGCGAAGTTAGGGGAAGGTTGTGGAATTTTTTCTTGGTTTCCTTGTTTCCATTTGCCCATTAGGTAATTTGTCACTTCTACTGTGTTTCTTTGTCCTCTAAAGATATCCAGTTCATTCCAACTCTTCTCTTAGTCTCTGATTTACTTCCAGGTAAACTTCCCATCAGTGCTATAGGAGATCTGGAAAATACATTCACCTAATGTCTTAGAGGCTGATAATCATATTTCTGTGATTCATTTCAGGCATATTTATGTTTTAAATTGAAGAACATATTCTAATGAGGAATTTCCTAGGATAAATATAGGTTTTCATGGGAGATAGTAGGACAAAGAATCCCCTTCTGGTTATATGCAATTTAATCCATAAACCTTTCCAGGATGGGAATGGTCATAGGTAACATTTATAAGGCAGTTACTAAATGATAGATACTATGTTAAACACTTAGATGACCTCATTTAATTCTTAAAGCATCTGTTTGAGGCTGGTTGTAATTTAATCTTTATTTCACAATTGAGGAAACTGAGCCCAGAAATATTAGGAATTGTGACCAAGGGCATTGATTTAGGATGTGGTGAAGCAGGAAACTGAATCTAAGCAGTCTGACTTCAGAAACTCAGTTTATAAGCGCTACAAAACACAGCCTTCTCAACTATTTATTTGACTGTTTTATTTCTTCTTTATCTTTTGAGAAAAAGACCAACCTCTTATTTGAGATGCTATCTGTCAAGTAACTTCTTCAGAGAACTAGATGAAATCAATGCCTCGGGCTGCCTTATTAGTGAGTTAGGGACTATAGTAGATAGTTTCAACAATAATAATTATACTTGTAGCAATTGAAATGTTTCACATTCTCAGTCACTGTCTCTAGGGTGTCCAATTCCTGTCATCGCTGGGGTGGAATGGGATCTTCCCAGGAGACCTCAATTTGAAATATGAATGTTTCAAATTGACTCTTGGCTGTTTCAACATATTTCCCACAATAATCATGAGGTTATCTTCTCCTGAGAGTGGGGATATAAGTCTCTTTCCCTTCTACCTAGGGTGCAATGTCCATTTCCAATATGTGTTTAGATCACACTTCAGAGAAGCCTTCTGACCCTGGATTTATGGACAGGAGTCTGGTTTGGGTGTGTAATAAATAGCTGGTGTTCAGTTGCTTTCTCCCAAGTACTGTAGGGGAAGATCACTCAGGGAATGAGCACACTAGACTAAATGTCAATGTTGAGACAACTCTGTTATCATTCCTTATCTTCTGATTCAGATTCCAAGTACCCACATGTGGTGCCTACCAAGTTTTCCTCAACCTGGCCTACATCACGTGCATCCAAAACATTCTGCCCTTATGAAAGTCCAATGTCAGTTAGTGTCTTAGTCTTACCTGGAACATATTGGGTAAACTATACAGAACATCATATGACAAGTCATTGATTTATTGTGTAGTCTTACTAATAACAGAATGCTTCATTCTTTCAAGTATGCTTTGTGGTATTACTCATTAAATACAGGGAATTATCTCTAGCAGTCAATATTCAAGTTGTGTAAAAAAAAAAACAAAAAAAATAACATGAGGGAGCCATTTTTGCTCAACTGAGAGAAGAGAAACGCTTGTCTAGGATCTCACACACGGAAACTATATCTTTCTCCTAAAAATTTGCTGTCTTGTCTTTCAAACTTCTCCTGAGGATATGTTACTAAAGTTTTATTAAAGTTCAAATGTCACCTTGTTAGAGAATAGAGTAACATCGGATATAACCATTGATTTCTGTTGTGAAACACAATTCATAGTTACTCAGGACTTGGGTTTTGGAACACATAGGTCAAAGCCTTCTGCCCTGTAACTTTGATCTACATGGTTCTTGGATAGTAAACAATTGACTAAGTAAATCACACTCACCTTTCAGCTTGCTCTTCACGGCTTCTGTGCACAATGTAACTGTAAACATCCTTAGGGTAACTCAGAGCAGAGCAGGTTTGTTAGTGATGGGCCCCACAGTATTTTTCATGCACTCACACACTTGCACTCACTGCAAGTCTGTGAGTGGGCAGGGGTCACTTAGGCTCCCATTGCTCACAATTTCCCTGAGGTCTTTTCTAAATGTCCTTTACCTTCTG
>PJEM01007332.1:0-13458 GCA_004023845.1 Helogale parvula
TTAGCAAAGGAAAAATATCACAAAAATAGTGATCAATCTCATTAGGACCACAAAAGGGCAACCTGATTACCAGGAAAAATTGAGGAAAGGAGTGGACGGCCCCACCAGCCCAAGCAGCCAACACTAGGAGATTGCACCTTGTCCTGTTCATGACAAGCATGTAGTGGAGAGGTTTGCAGATGGCAGCGTAGCGATCAAATGCCATGACTGTGAGGATTAAGACTTCAATCATTCCAAAGAAGTGCATGGCAAAGACCTGGAACATACAGTTGCCATAGGAGATGGTTTTTCTTTCCACTAGGAGGTCAGCAATGAATTTGGGTGTAATGCTAGAGGTGTAGCAGATGTCCATATAGGATAAGTGGCTGAGGAAATAGTACATTGGTTGGTGGAAAAGAGGGCTGCACCGAATGGAGATGAGGATCAGCAGGTTTCCTACCAAGAGAGCAGCATAACAGAACAAGAAGAGTGTAAAGCAAAATATTTGTGTGTAATAGTCATACGAAAGTCCCAAAAGAATGAAGTCTGAGACATTCCTCTGGCTCTCCATCTGTTTCAGACTGGTGTATATTACAAACAAATGGGTTAAATATCTGAAAAGAAAGAAAACATGAATCTTTATAAAAAATTAACAGCATGGCAACAATAATTAAAACTTCCTTAAAAAGGAAATTGGCATCGTTGAATAAGTAAGATTAATTATTCCTGATACATAGATTACCCTTCTTTTTTATTTTTTTTTTCAATTTTAAGTTTATTCATTTAAAATTTCTGAGAGAGAGGGAGAGAGTAGAAGCAGGAGAGATGCAGAGAGAGACACATACAGAATCAAGGGCAGGCTCCAGGCCTGATCTGTCAGTACAGAGCCCAATGCAGGGCTTGAACTCACAAACCGTGAGATCATGACCTGAGTCGAAGCCAGACACATAACCAACTGAGCCACCTAGGTACCCCTATTTCTCTTATTTTAGAAATCTAAAGTGACTAATTCTATAGTGGGAAAAAATGGTGTTAACTTTTCAACATTAACAATAAGGATTACTGATCATTTAAATGTTAGTTTGATGTTAAAAAAATTAACTATTGTTAACTGTATAAATTAAATAACAAAATGAGTATAATTTACGTCCTTTACAAATATTTTGTGCACATTTTAAAATGCATATTCTTACCCATAGGGTCACTATTTTTTTTTTTTCAGAATGATCTGGACAAATTTCCTGTTTGATTTTGTGGTATCAGTGGGAATGAAAATTGTTAAAAATATGTCTGTTTGTTCTCTATAGTTGAGTCTGTTTCTTGGTTTTCTCTCTTTTTCCTCCCCTGTGTTCATCTGTATTGTTCCTTCTGTGGGGATTAAGGAGAGCACTTGCGGTGGTTAGTGATGTACATACAACAGGTGTTGTATGTAAATTTTGAATTACTAGATTCTACTTTAGAAAAACTATCATTACACTGTACATTAACTAATTGGAATTTAAATAAAAAGGTTGGAAAAAAGAAAAAACATTACCAGCTTGAATTGCTTAATTTCTGTAAAGGATGATCTTCCTTGCCCTGTCAACAAGCATTCCAACTGTACATTTCTACTAAAATAGTTTTAGGAGCATTAAGAGCAAAAAATGATTGAAAACTGTGTGGCAAATAGATGTCAATAGAGTACAGTTGTGAGAACTAAAGCCAACTTATTCATTTATCCCATTTACACGTTACAAGCAAAACTAAAAAATATGATTAAAATTAATCTAAATTTGTGATGGCAAGTGATAAATGACAGTTAAAAAGAAATCGCCCAAGCATATTTGCATTGTTCATATTTATGACCTTTCCTAGGAATTTCAGTATTTGATACACACTCTAGGCAATAAAATACAACAAAAAAAGAGGATACAGAAGGTAGCTCCAAGAGATATTTGTTTCAGCACTCACCAACTAGAAGTTGCATTAACGAAGGAATCGAACATTCACAAATTTGCATCTTGTGGACAATCTTGAGATATTATTCATGCAGAGGGAAACAGTGTGTAGGATAGAGAGAAGGTGCTCCAGGAGCTGGTTTCCCCAGTGCTGAGGAATTAACTGACATCCAATGAGATGCAAACAGGATTTCACACTTTCCACCTTTGTCTGACCTGATGCAGCCACAGTATCTGGGCATCCTGGATGAATATTTTAGAAATGGAGACTGTCGGGGCATCTGAATTGGTTAAGTGTCTGACTTAGTCTCAGGTCATGATATCACAGTTCATGAGTGTGACCTCCATGTCTGGCTCTCTGCGGTCAGCATAGAGCCCACTCCAGATCCTCTGTCCCTTGTCTCTCTCTGCCCCTCCCCTGCTTGCTCTCTCTCTCTCTCTTTCTCTCTCTCTCTCTCTCGCTCTCTCTCTCTCTCTCTCTCTCTGTCTGTCTCTAAGAAATAATTTAAAAAAAAACACCAAATACTACTGTAGCAAAATTATTTAGAAACCATCAAATATACACTTTTCTCTTTAAGATCAAATTAGATGGTGAATAGGTAAATTGGTGTAGCATTTAAAATGGTCTATACTATAAGAAACTAATTCTATTTTAAATTATCATTCAACCTCATTACATCAGGAAGAACAAACTCAATCTGTTTCCACTATGACTTATTATTGATATCAAGTTTCCTAACCTCTATATTGTTCTTAACAAACCAAAAATAATTATCACATTCATAGTGTTCAACAGTGAACAGTACTTAAATAGAGGTTAATAATTTGATGACTTATTGATCAATTTTCTCCTTACCTTTTTACAGCTAATGCTGATTCCTAATTTAGGAGATGACATACTGTTTGCTTTATGGACAGATGTGTCTGCCTAAAACAAATTGACTTAAAGTTAATTGTTAAATAAGTGGGTTGGTAAAAACTTCAAGTGTATATCACTTGACATATCCCAACCCCTGATTTTCAAGAAAAGAGACTCAGATCAAAATAACCTAAGTAATTTATTAACATCAGAAAGTAATATCCTGTGGAGGACAGATATCCTGATTCACACTCAATCAGGGGCTGTATCCTACAATGTAAACAGAGCATGAAAACGGGGTGTCCTGGAGACCAGCGGTGAGGGGAAACACTTTGAATCTAATGCAAATTTTAAAAAGTATGCAAGGTGACAGATTACCAACAACCTAATCTGTGTTTATGAATATTTTGGGGTGTATAAGTATGTGGTCCAGCATTCTTGATCTCAAGTAATTTTATGCCATTTTAGCAAGATGTGTGTTCTTTCACATAGGATTTTGGCTTGTTTTCTAGATTATCACAGACATTCCCTCCACAATACCTCTTAAACTCTCATCTTGAAATCTGGGGAAAATTCTATTATAATCACTGCTGTTAGCTGAAGTAAAAGGGACAGTTGAATGCAAGCCAATGAGATAATTATGATCATTGAAACACATAATATATTCTTGACCACATCTTCACAATTTGTCAAATAATTGAAATTATAAGAGATGAGAGGAGGAATATTCTGTTTTCCCTCTAAAGGTGGTTGAAACCAAGGAACAAAAATGATGTAGAAACATGGAGATGTATAATCACTGAATGGTGAACATTTTTGTTTTAAATTGTGTCTCCATAGCAGTAATAATCCAAACATAAAAAGAAAACCAAACACCTAAATACTTCTACAATATGAAGTGAAATAGATCCTTATATCTGTCTTTTTTCACTTTAATTACATTTATTTAGAATTGATGTTTAGAGTTTAAAATCTGGGTAATCTGGCCCATATTCTGTGAGAAGTCAATCACCCCATAAGTAAAGATACTCAAAACATTTTTCTCACCAACTTTATTATTGTCATCCTTTCCTGTTGGCCAATAACTTTTAATAAGAACTCAGTAGGGATGCCTGGGTGGCTCAGTCAGTTAAGCGTCCAGCTTCGGCTCAGGTCATGATCTCACAGTACCTGGGTTCGAGCCCTGCGTCGGACTCTGTGCTGACAGCTCAGAGCCTGGAACCTGCTTCAGATTCTGTGTCTCCCTGTCTCTCTGATCCTCCCCTGCTCACACTATCTCTTTCTGTCTCTCAAAAATAAATTTTAAAAACATTTAAAAAAATTTTAATAAAAAATGTAAAAAAAGAAAAAAAACAACTCAGTAAACAGAATTAACTTTCTACCCTTCCATGCCATTTATGAACATTGAAGTTATTGCTAACCTCGTAAAGCTTCATGGCCTACATTTATAGGATTGATAAACTCTTACTTAACTCAAAAATTTAGTAAGAAATAAAAATGTGAAATACCCCAGTGTTATACATGGTTCAAAACCACACATTTTCTTCCTTTTATTTTATCTCTTTTTTCGAGTGAGCTGTCTCTGAAAATATATATGTGTGTGTGTATATATATACTTACATATATATATATATGTATGTATGTATAACCATTTTAATAAAGAAAAAAAAACCTAAAAGAAAAAAATGAAAAATGTCACAACGTAATTTAATGAGGATGACAATATAAATTTCAGTTTGGAGCAATCTTTTAGTAAAAAGAAATAAAATTACTATAAACAACTGGTTGCTTTTTGTCATTTCTTTGACTGCTTAAAACTTTTAATCAAAGTATAATATATATACAAAAACTATGTAATATATAAATCTGAATGGGCTAGGCAATGATTTTTTTGATAAGACCCAAAAAACACAGTTCATTAAAGATAAAATTGGTAAATAGGTCTCCATCAAAATTAAAGCTTCTGGTCTTTGGTTATTTCTTAACACGAACCACTAACCTGCAATTTCCCAGCACTATAAAAATACAGTCAAATCATTATTTTACTTCTTTGTTTGCATTACATAAAAATGCTGCATTGTGTTTTGACTGTGCTATTAACGTAATAAGAATTGTTGCTCTTAAAGTAGAATTTCCACTGTAAGTTCAGATTTCCTCCTAGTGATACCAGAATATGGCCTGCTATAAAGTTAATTTAATTCAATCAGATAAATCTAGTCCACTTTAGGGTAGCAAAATTTTCGAAAGGTAGAAAATTCCTCATCATTGGGATATCCAATCATAAAAGCTAGGCTATTCCTTCATAAGAATATGGAGGAAAATACAACAGCACCAAAAAAGAACTCAATAAATTTCACAGAAACTTGAAGATTTCATCAACCTCAACTCAACTATCTTTGTTCTCAAGTGGAATTTTGCTTGTGAATAATGTACAATAAGACTAAAGTTAGCTAAATTATTTTTATAGTAGTTGAATTATGCTGCTACAGAAAATACAGAAGAATGAAATTAAATGGAATAAATGTAAACAGCATATAAGCACTTCAAAGCACAGTTGGCATAGCATTCTCCAAAGAGTCTCTCATTGTTCATTCACTGATCATTGGGTCTCAGTGTCTGTCAGATTAGTTTTAGGTCAAATCAGGAGAGCTCCCTCCTGAGGTACTCACTGTGCCGATTCTTCTCCAGGATCTAAAGCTGAAATAAAAGGCAGAGATTTATAAACCTATCATTCAAACAAATTTAGATCAATTCTCTAAAATTATCTTGAGAATCTCAGCATGTCTTAGAACATTTTATACAGCTGTAAGGGGTGGAGTTTAAATATTCATTAACCATCAGGGATGTAAGTAGTAGCTCATCAGATGACAAAAAGAAAAAGAAAAAATTAAGTATTTTGAAATTCTTACAAAAACAAACATACATTTTAAGTTTTAGAAGTCATTAATTTTATGACTATCCCTAAAGGAATATTGATTTGGAAAAACAAGAATATAACATATGACAACACAAGAAAGACTTTGCAAGTAATAAGAAATTATATTCCCAGAGGCATTTCTGAATAGATCTTCACCAAAGATCTCTGTGTTTTCTCCATGGAGCTGACACTGGTGTCTACAAGCATTTTCTGGATATAACGTAACTTCTTTTCTTCTCTTTTTTTTTCTTTTCTTTCTTTTTTTTTTTTCAGACAGAGAGAGTGAGTGGAAGTGGGGGCTTAGGGGCTGGGCAGAGGAAGAGGGGAGAGAAAGAATCTTAAGCAGGCTCCATGCCTAGTGCAGACCCCAAAGTGGGCTTGATCTCACGACTATGAGATCACGACCTGAGCCAAAATCAAGAGTCTTAACTGAGAAAGCCACTCAGATGTCCTTTTACTTCTTATCTTTGTGTTAACCTGTGTCCAGCAGCTTTTCTGCAGGCTCCACAATGCTCTGTTCAGACAGAGCAATTCAGAAATCCTGCCTGCCTGTGTTCATCTTAGTTTCTGAAGAAAAATAATATAACATGGAATAGTATTAGGCTAGTGTTGACTAAGAAAAATTCACTGAAAATTAAAACATTCAGACATTTATTCAGGCAATTAAAATGGAAATTTTGAGGGCACCTGGTTGGCTTTGTCATTTAAATATCTGATTTCAGCTCAGGTCAGGTCTCAAGGTTCATGGGTTCAGCCCTGTGGCATACTCTGTGATGGCAGCTCAGAGCCTGGAGCCTGATTCAGATTCTGTGTCTCCTTCTCTTTCTGACCCTCCCTTTCCCCTCAAAAATAAAGAAACCTTAAAAACATTTTAAGGATTTGCATTTTGAAGACACAGAATCTGGTAGGAACCTAAATTGTGTTCCCAGGAAGACAAAAAGAGGCAGAGTTATATCGGCAAAAGGCTCTGAGTGTAATTCTTATTCAGGTCCTCTATGCAAAACAGAGATTAGAATTAGGGTAACTGGGATTGGTTGCGTTAATGTGCAAATGAAAGATTGGAAAACCTTTATAAGTGAAGAATGCTGATGATTCAGGTGTCATGATGAAAGGAAAGTTAAGTCCAGGCTGAAAGCATGCAGCTCTCTGAAAAGTTCAAAAATCCTTGTGGTTTCTCCAATGAGGATGTCCATCAATTCTCCCATACTTACAGCCTTCTGATCCTATTTTTAAAAAGAGACTCTCTTAAGTAGGCTTGCTTGCTCCATTTTGGAAATCTCCTTTTACAGTAGTTTCAGACAAATCTGGCTTGGGGAGAGACAAACAGAGCCAACCACATGCAGTGCAGTCCAATATGCATCATTATCCAGAGTAACACACATGGGTAGGGTAGATAGGTCAATAAAATTAATGACCTGCCATATCGGGACTGGGACCCAAGTTATTTGTTGCCAAAGACTACTACTGATGAAATGATGGTTAGGGAAGGGAAGGCAAAAGAAAAGGAAAGATGAAAGAAGAAACAATCTGTTCTTTATGTATATATATAATACTTACATATTATATATTTTATATATATTAAAAGATAATATATATCATGTATAATATATACTTATATTATCTTTACATATATTGTGTATATTATTATCATTAAGTGAGAATATAAAAAAATATGAGGGGATATCCATTCTCAATATACAGCCCAACTTTTATTCTGTTTACCATTTGGCTTAGTCCTATTTTACTTCATTTCTGCAGGTTATTTGGTTCAGTCCAAATTGGGCACACTGATGTTAGGTGAACCAATCTCCTCCATTGTACACAAATCCATATATTAAAACAATTTTTAGGGGTGCCTAGGTGGCTCATTCCGTTAAGCGGCCGACTTCAACTCAGGTCATGATCTCACAGTTCGTGGGGTCGAGTCCCACATTGGGCTCTGTGCTGACAGCTTAAAGCTTGGAGCCTGCTTCTGAATCTATGTCTCTCTCTCTCTCTGTCTCTCTGACCCTCCCCCACTCACACTCTGTGTCTCTCTCTCTCAAAAATAAATAAACATTAAAAATTTTTTAATTTCCTTAATACATTTAAAACTTTAGGAGAACAATTTTTATAGGAAACTATCTGGTACAAAATACTAAAAATAACTAGAATTTACTATGAGATTATTTTGAACAATTGAACATATTGTGAGATAACTAATGTTAGTTCTGTTTTTCCAATAAGAACACAAGCTTCTAGAAGTTAAAAAGATTTACTCAAAGAGCTACAAATAAGAATAAGAAAAAGAACTGTGTGACTTCTGTGCGTGAAAGGAACATGTTCTTATGCGTTTACTGCTTGCTTCCTGGCTTTCTAAGTAGAGTAACCCTGAAGGAATAAGAGATTCTAGTATGTCTGAATGATGGATAATGATGGACATCAGGACTCAGGGTCTCACTGGTTGTCCATTTCAGTATAATGCATCTTGTTGACCAAGCTTCACTCAGGCTGGCTTGTGTCAATACACAGAGAGAGATAGCTCTTCATATCTCTACCCATTACACAAAAACATACCAGGATACTCCTTAGAGGTGTGTACAAGTGACTCATTGACAACCCCAGTCCCGCATTTGTCTCAGTTCTCTGCTGAGAGTTGATTTTGTTCTATTTATCCTTCTTTTCCAATCCCCTTCTAAATATAACCTTTTGTTTTATGGGGCACATGAGCTTCTTTACAAAACATAGATTTCAGGTATTTTTGGAGTTATTAAGTATTGTACTGCAGACTGGAAAGTGAATTCTAGAAAGAATGCCTTACAACTGGATAATTAATCTTAGCTCAGTATATTTTTTGTGGGCTTACTATATAAAATAGTCATATTTTTTGTCAATAAAATCTTATAGAATCTTGAGAAAAAAACAACAAATGATAAGAAAATATTTTGGTTTTGTCATGTAGCATTCTTTCTGAAGGGTTGAATATTTCCTCTGACCCATCCTCAAGACCATCAACCCCCCCAATACACACACACACACACACACACACACACACACACACACACACACAAAATTATCACTCATACACAAGAACAGATATATTTGGAAAATTACTAACTTAAACCAGTTCAAACCAAACTATCACTAGACAGACTTGATTTTCTATGAAATAGAATGTTTTTTTCTTTGATATCCTACAGGTTTTGCTGAATCCATGAATTTAAAAAAGTAATTAAAAGTGTGAAAAGTTCTAAGAGTAGAAATATCAAAGGAAGTTTTCCCGGTATTAAAACAAACATTATCTCATTTATGGTTTTTCTTGACTTCTCCTTGGCTCTGGGGCAGGAGTAATTCAACCAAGGAAATTGTGAAAACAATGCAGTAATTCTGCTGAGAAAAATTCTTTGGCAGAGAGAAATGTCTACACAAATGGGAACCAAGACACATAGCTGGTTGGGCTATGTGTTTCAGAGTCCAGGGGGTAAATAAAACTAAAATAGTAGCACCTTGAAATGCAGAATATAAGGAAAAAAATACATAAGGGGCTAGGGTCTGTGTTTCATTTCCTCCCTGATGACTACAGGGAATGCATGTTGGATTTTTAACCGTTCTGACATTAAACATTTTATTATTAATACATGGTAGCTCATAGCATAAGGGTAAGTTCTGGATATATGAGAACAACGTATAAAATCCAATAAAAAATAAAGACACTACCTTTGAATTTAATTCATTAACTGTTAACCTCTTAACCTGCATGGGTTTATTGCTACAAAACAGATAAAAGAAAATAAAGATACAGTGCTTTTTTGACTGAGTTGGCTCAATCAAACTGGAAAAACACATAAGAATAAACACTAATATGGGACAGAGGATTATTTTAAAAGGAGAAAATGTCCAGTTTCATAGCAACCAAAGAACAAGGAAGAAATCAGAAATCCTTCTGGTCTGTCTATGTGTCAGCAAAATCTTCTGGATAAGAAAACATCAGGAGTGTGACTTATATGTAAGACATAAACACTAACGTACAGTGGAGGGCACAGTATAAGCAGAGAAGATAAAAGAAACAGTCATAGAGCTGACAGACTTTAGAGTATGTTTGGAGAATGTAAAGAAGTCCAGAGCCACTGGTCGAAAGCATCCAAGCACAGGGAATAAATGAAGGTAGAGAAGGAGAAAATATGTACCATGTTCCCAGTAGTCCTATGCCCTGCTAAATCTTCACATGTGATAGCCAAAGTAACATTACAACATTGTAAAGTATAGTATTACACATTTCAAAGATATTTGGAAAAAAGGTATGCATATATAAAACAAATTACCATGACACACAGATAAAAACATACCAGAGTCAGTAATCACCCAGCTCTCCCTGGCCCCAAAATCTGTCATTGTAACACCATGCTTTATACCAATGTAATGACTTCTTAAATTAGCAAGTTCAGCCAGGACAATTTTTTATAAATAGTAAGAAGTTTGGATTTTGATCCAAGGGAAACAGAGTTCCTTATATATTTTTAGAGAGAGTAGTGACATGATGAGGTACGTGTTTCAGAAAGGCATTTCTAGCATTCCTCAAACCCATGCAATCATATCTGGAACTAGCTGGAAACTTTAGAGTGCAGACTGCAGTCTGAACAACAGTGACTTGCTTCTTTGGCTCTTATATGTTAGAGGACATTTGGTCCAGCTTCCCTCTAAAGAAAGCTATGTTTTCTATAACATCTCAAATACAGGGTAAGAAGTGCAATGAATATCACCTTTACTTGAAATTTGAATGTGTCATTTTAGACCACACCTTCTGCATGGCGATTTTCATCTCCATGTTTCTCAGGGTATAGATGAGAGGATTCAGCATGGGGGCAATCACAGTGTAAAACACGGAGATTTCCTTATCCTTGTTCTCACTCCCCGCAGGTAGAATATAAATATAGATACAGGGCACGAAGAATAAAACTACCACCATTATGTGAGAGCTGCAGGTGGAGAGAGCTTTGCGTCGCCCTGTGGAGGAGTGGGTCCTAAGATTATATAATATGAGTATATAAGAAGCCAACAGGACGAGAAAGACAGTAACCACCACCATCCCTGAGTTTGCAATCATTAAGATATTAACAACACGAATGTCTTTGCACACCAGTTTCAAAAGAGGCTTCACATCACATATGTAGTGATCTATCTGATTAGGACCACAGAAAGGTAAATTGAGTATTACCGACAGTAGAGCAATGGAGTGCCAAAACCCCACAGCCCAGGCCATGAAGATCAACAGGTTACACCTCTGCCAGTTCATGATGACCATGTAGTGCAGGGGCTTGACGATGGCAACGTAGCGGTCAAAAGCCATGGACACCAAGATGAAGATCTCCACACCCGCCAGCAAGTGGGCAGTGAAGAGCTGGGTCATACAGTTGTTATAGGAAATGTTTTTTCTTGCTGCACCCAAGTCCCTGATTAGCCTGGGGACCACAGTGGAGGTGTAGCAGAGATCTATGATAGAAAGGTGGCAGAGAAAATAGTACATTGGCTGTTTGATTAGATGGCTGTGGGTGATTGTGAGTAGGATGGTGAAATTTCCCATTAAGATTGCCAAGTAACAGAGCAGGAAGAAGAAAAAGAACAGCAGCTCCATTTGCTTATTTCCCCAGAGACCCATGAAAACAAATTCTGTGACATTGTTCTGATTTTCCATGAAGTTGAGGTGAGTCCAGAGTTCAAACAGAAAGCTAATTCATCTGAAATGATACAGAACATAATACATTTTCAGCAGAAAATTTTAAGTTTTGGAGTATTTATACATTAAAAAGATGTAGGTTATAGAGAATTTGTCACAAACTTAATCTTTTAAACCCATTTAGGTTAAGGGCGTCATTACATTTCAAATGATATTTTTTTTCTTTCTTCAAATTTTTATTTACATTCCAATTAGTTAACATACGGTATAATTTTAGTTTTATGTGTAGAATTTAGTCATTCATCACTTGCATACAACACCTGGTGCTCATCACATAGTCCTCATTTACACCCATCACCCATTTAACCCATCCCTTGCCTACCTCTCCTCTAATAACCATCAGTCTATTCTATTCTCTATAATTAAGAGTTGGCTTCCTCATTTGCCTTTCTTTCCCCACATGTTCACGTTTTTGGTTTGTTTCTTAAATTCCATAATGAGTGAAATCATATGGTATTTATTTGTCTCAAAACTTATTTTGCTTAGACAATACTCTCTAGCTCCATCCATGTCATTGCAATATGTGTGTGTGTGTGTGTGTGTGTGTGTGTGTGTGTGTGTGTGTGTATACCACATCTTCTTTATCCATTCATCAGTCAATGGACATTTGGGCTTTTTCCATAATTTGGCTATTGATGATAAAAGTGCTATAAACATCAGGTTGCATGTGTCCCTTCATATCTGTATTTTTGTATCTTTAGGCTAAATAATTAGTTGTGCAATTTCTGGGTTGTAAACTGGTTCTATTTTTAATTTTTGAAAAACCTCCATACTGTTTTCCAGCGTGGCTGTACCAGTAGGGAATATAAATGATTTTTAATGAAAGCATATTTTTCGTTTGAAACTATTGTAAATATTTTGCATTCATTTAATTCATAACAGTCCAGTGGTTACTATGCTGATACTCAATTCACATATGTGGAAACAGAAAAATAGGTGGGTTCAGTTAATCCCACCAAGTCATTAAGTTTTAAAGTAGCAACCAAAGATATGAACTTATTTCAGATGCCATTTCCATGCTCTTAACATCTGTGTTACATTACCCACAGACAATATGGACTTCCAGTTGTTTTCCACCTCCTTAAAAGATATGGGTTTTACTCTATCTCTGCCATTTATTTCATGTATAACTTTAAACAAGTCCCTCCCCTTCTCTATGCTATATACAATTTATATATAATGCCCCAATCACTCACAAATGTTTCATGTATCCAGGGAAACTGAAGCTATATTCCTGAAATAAGAACAACATCAAGACTATAAATCATAGCAGAAATATATCATTAATTAGCTGATAACTGGTTCAGTGATTCTTCTTTTTTTTTTAACATATGCATTTATTTTCCATCATTTACAATACAGTAGTTACAATGACACTCCAAACAGAAAAGCAAAGTAAAAAATCAAAACACCAACTTCTATTTCATGTAATTAGACTTATACAGAAATTAGAAGGTTAAGTAAAAACTAGTTAATCACCTAATTTCACAGCTATCTGAAGTGGCAATCGTTATACATCAGCTTATCTATGATACATTCAAGATAAATGATACAATTTATTACTTGCCCATAAGCTAAAACATAGCCTGCTTAATACCTTTCCTTAAAGTCCACCTCTATACTACAATATACTTGAGGTCTATGCAAAAAAGTAGCTACCTTTTATATAGGAAATGGATGATTAAGTCTTTGGTGCTGTAAAAGCGAATTCATTTAAACATAACCACCACCACCACCACCAAAAAAAAGAAGAGAGAAAAAAAAAAGTAAAGAAAATAATAAGGGAAAGACTCAAGACACACTTCCTAGGGGGAAAAAACAGCATGTAATTTCTGTCCCTGACAGAACGTATTAAATAAGCAAACACCACCAACAAGCAAAACAAGTACTACAATGTAAAAATATTAAAAAAAAGAAAACCCTCTCATTGCATAAATGAAAGATTGCACACAAAGAACTCACATCTTTTCAAGCTTCAATAGTAAAAACTCTGCTACTATGTATTAAATACTGCATGGTTTGCCCAAGCTAAGATGAAACCACATCATGAGTT
>PJEM01007332.1:13558-97380 GCA_004023845.1 Helogale parvula
CTACTCAAAGTCATGCCTACTGCACCTCTAAACATTTCATTAAATCCAATTATACAGCAAACACTCCCAAAATAAACTTAGATTGTATTGCAGTTTCACTTAACAGTATATAAAATGCTGTGTTGTGACAGGTATCAACTATCCATTAGATACTGAATCAATTTTTCTTAAGCACTACTAACTGCTTGCTTTTCTTGAAACTAGATCATTCTGAAAACTTCCTGTTAGACCTATGAGTGCAAACATATGGTATCTGTCCTTCTCTGCCTGACTTATTTCGCTTAGCATGACACCCTCAATGTCCATCCAATTTCCTACAAATGGCCATATTTCATTCTTTCTCATTGCCATGTAGTACTCCATTGCAGGTTTGATCAAGATTGAGAACATGGAGATGCGGGAAGTAGGGAACTGGAAACACAATCTGGACATCTGAGAAGAGGAACACAGTTTATAAAAAGGCTTTCGCTTTTTCCTAATCATTCTGAGAATACACATTAGAGGCTGCTGTTAACATGTGAGAAACACTGGAGATCTAGTTGCTTTCAGTTACATACTGAAGAATCCAGTGTGATTAAACAATGTCCTGGGTACTTAACGATACATTTAGAACAGTGCAACTGACCCAGGAGCAGAGAGTGAATGTTCTGAAACATCAACCTTCACCCATAACCAAGTGAAATCAGAATTTTACCGTTAGAATATTAATGTCTATCAATTATTTTAATGGCACCAACAGGGAAACAATATGATGCAGTGGACAGATCCTTCATCTAATGATCAGCAAGGTGAGCATCCAGACTCCCATGTCTGGTCAACTTTTTCTTATTCACACTAAGCAATTCATTCTCTCTGTTCCTAATCTTTTAGCTGGCAAATAGAATTTATTTTTTCATTTTTTTAATGTTTTTTATTTTTTTTTTGAGAGACAGAGAGAGACAGTGCGAGCAGGGGAGTGTCAGAGAAAGAGGGAGACACAGAATCAGAGGCAGCCTCCAGGCTCTGAGTTAGCGGTCAGCACAGAGCTTGATGCAGGGCTCTAACCCATGAACCATGAGATCATGACCTGAGCCGAAGCTGGACTCTTAACCAATTGAGCCACCCAGGCGTCCTGGCAAGTGGAATTTAAAATACTGGATCCATTTGCCTTATGCCAAGAGCAATATGAATTTCATTTAAGAATATCCAGTAGAAGGCCTTATGGTTCTAACTTGTCGAGTCCCAGGCATGTTTGCAGAGGAACAAACTGGTGTATAAAAAAGATAGATATCAGCACTTTGGTTACTTCATAGGATTTACCTGTGGATTTTTTATTTGGCCACAATGGGATGGGTTGAAGAACTCACGTTAAACATACATTAAATACAAGGGGAAAATGGTGTTGATATTTATTTGTTCTGCATTCAAAACAGCAGAGCTTTAAAAATATTCATTTTTGGGTAAATTGAGAATATCCAAATCTAGCCCTTGTTTGTGGAAGACTATGATCAGTTTAAGGGCATAAATGCATCTACAGATAATTTTTCATAAAACTGTAGAATTAAACTTCAGCAAGTGGAGCTCTTGGTTTTAGAATGTGTCTTGAACAAGACTCGACTTGCATTCCTGAGCAAGACTCATTACCTCTCAACAACTGGTCCAGTGTTGCTTGGAGTACAAGGATTGAATATCAGTTGGAAGTATATCTGTTTCTGCCATATATATGCTTCAATGCACAGGGGTTTTGGAGTAAAGAAGTTTGAATTCATCTTTTGAATACCTTTTACTTAAAGAACTTCTTTCAAGAATATCTCCTGAAACTTCATTTTTTTATGTTGTTCAAAGACAGAGACAGAGCACAAGTGGGGGAGGGTCAGACATAGAGGCGACACAGAATCTGAAGCAGTCTCCAGGCTCTGAGCTAGCTGTGAGCACAGAGCTGATGAGGGGCTCAAACCCAGAAACCGTGAGATCATGACCTGAGCCAAAGCTGGACGCTTAACTGACTGAGCCACCCAGGAACCCCTCCTTAAACTTTAAATTAGTTGAGAAAGGACTGTGAGGAATTGTTTGCAAAGACACACCTGTAGGTTGAAAGGGGGGGAAAAGTGTTATATGGTGATTTGGGAGATAGATTTATGTCTAAAGGACATGAGAGTCTGTGGATAGTGTAAACATCCACCAAGGGCAAAATGACTTGATTTTCTGGCTTTTAAAACTATTTATCACATCCATGGGACACCTGCGTGGCTTGGTTGGTTAAGTATTCAGTTCTTGATTTCGGCCCAGTTCATGATCCCACAGTCCATGGGACTCAGCCCTGGTTAGGGCTCTGTGATGACATGTGGAGCCTGCTTGGGATTCCCTCTCTTGGTCTCTCTCTCTCTGTCCCTCTACCCTAAAAAAGAAATATATAATTTTTTAAAAATCGCGTCCATAGTAAAGGAAGAAATGTGAAATACAAAGTTAGGATCTTACCCATATCGTGTAGTTAGACTAAAATGTTTAGACACAAAATACTAAGTAATAATATAGTCCAACAAGTTAGTAACTATTTTCCATTTAACAACCACTTCATTTGCAGGACGACCTCATCAGATATATGGTGTTACTACTGTTCTCATTTTGCCAATAAAGCAACTTCAATTCAGGACTGTACAAGTACTAAGGGGGAAGTCTGGGTGTAAACCTTTTCTGTATGATTTAGAAGCTCATACTTTTTTCATTTTGCTTAAATACTCTCTCACAAATATACATAACAGCTTTAAACCCTGAATTTTCCCTCAAACTTTCCAAATTTTATCCTGAATGTTCTGAATGCCCTCTCTTGCAAATAACCACAAAGAAAATGTATTCCAGAAGACTTTAAAATTAAAAATAGGAATTTCATAAGACCAAATTTTTATATAAAATAATTATCTAAAATCCTAATTATTTTCTCCCAATTTAAATATACATATTTATATAAAATAAATACATTATATATATGTGTGTGTGTGTGTGTGTGTGTGTGTGTGTGTATACACACACACACACACACACACACACACAGAAATATACTTACATACTGTTCAGGATGCTCACTTCTCCCAGATTTTACATCTCTTTGGAATGTGAAGATGATCCTTCAGGCTGTTTTGTTTTGGTTTGCTTTGTTTTTTACTTTCTGGGCCTGGGCTATAAAACTGCAAACAGATGTGGAATGCTTTTGACTTTCCTGTGAACCTTCCATCCCAAAGAACCTTTCAGGAAAGGATTGTTGCAAATATCTTGAGGTGAAAGCCCAAGAGGGATCTGAGAGAAAAACTCCCGTAGGCATTGTACAGAGGCCAATGTGGGGTGGTGACGATTTGAGAAGCCAAGCCTATATTTTTATAAGGTCATATAGATGGGCTTGAGGCTTATTTTATTTATCTCTTGAGAGTTGTTACCTGAGTGATTTAATACTTCTGTAATGTCCTAGTGCTGATGTAATATTATGGGTATTTGTTTCTCTCCCTCTCCTTGAATAACTTCCTTGAAGACTGAAGTCTCTGTTGTTTATCATGACACATAATAATGCAATAAATGTTGAATTATTTATCATTCTAAATATAATCCTTTTGTGTTATTGGATATTCCCTAGTTAGGATATGGCTAGAATTTGGAAACCTCACAATGCACATTTTCTCCCCTTATTTTGGTTTGTTTTTGTTTTTCTTTGTATTATCTCCCTCCCACCTTCTGTGAGAGAGAAACAGCATGTCAGTGGAACCTACTGGGAACAGACTGAATAAATCAGTCTTTAGTTCATAGCAATGATCCTCATAGATCCATGCAAGGTCCATCTAAGGCTCTATTTCATATGTTTCCCTTATGCATTGTTTGTCTCCACCTCTGCTCGTCCCTTCTGTGCACCCACCATACTCTAACACACTCAACTCCACTAGCCTGGGGCATTGCACATTCCTTGGGTTCTCCCACAGCGATCCACATCATGAAAACTACCACTTACAAACTGCCCTTAAATAACGGCACTTGTCTTCTCCTTGCTGCATGACCATGACTGATGCATGCACTTAATAATACAGCCTCAGAAGGTATGAAACAAAATTAGGTAAGTCCATATGAAAAAATGTATATATGAATCTACCTTCACAATAGAAGATTTCAATGTTCCTCTTCATGTTATTGATGAGCAATGTAGGCAATATGCCAAGAAGGGTAGAAAAGATATGAACTATGCAGTTTAAGGGCACATGAGTGGCTCAGTAGATTTAGCAACTGACTCGTGGTTCATGAGATTGAGCCCCACATTAGGCTCTGTGCTGACAGTGTATAGCTTGCTTGAGATTCTCTCTCTCCCTATCTTTCTCTCTGCCCTTCCCTTACTTGGATGTGCACACTCCCTCTCTCAAAATAAATAAATAAACATTTTTTAAAAGACAATGAATTTTAAAAGTAAATAGATGCATATATAAAATTATACAAATAACAAAGAATACATATTATTTGCCTATATGGATGGAAGATTCACACAATTAAGTATTAGATCCTTAAAAAAAGCCTCAACATATTGTGAAGAAGTGACATTACACAAAAGTCTAAGCACAAACAAAGATGGATCTAGATCAATGTTATCATTGTTTTTGTGTGAATCGTTCAAAGATGTCTCTGTCAAATAACTAGCTAACCACTAAGCTAATAGAAGACACAGTTCAGGACGCCTAGATGGTTCAGTTGGTTAAGTGTTCAACTCTTGATCTCAGCTCAGGTCTTGATCTCAGAGCCATAAGTTCAAGCCCTGAATTGCATTTCACCCTCAGTGTGAAACCTACTTAAAAAAGAGACAGAGACAGAGAGACAGAAAGTCCCATAACCACACATAGCAGAGAATATAGATTTTAGAAAAATAATTTAGACTAATCACCTAAACAATAAAGCACATCCAGTAAAATATTTCTCTCACAAAATCAGAACAATACCAGGATTCTCAGTTTCACTCCTTATATTCAACATTTTACTAATGATTATTACCAGAGAGGGATGCGTGGGTGGCTCAGTTAGTTAAGCAACCAACTTTTGATCTCAGTTAGGTCTTGATCACAGGGTCATGAGTTCAAGTTATGCATTGGACTTCATGCACAGTGAGGAGGAAAAAAACATGTCATTTACAGATATCTCCTCCAATCCCATATGCTGCCTTTTAGTTTTGTTGATTGTTTCCTTTGTTGTGCAGAAGCTTTTTTTCATAGTGAAGTCCCAATAGTTACATGTGCTTTCATTTCCCTTGCTTCCAGAAATGTGTCTAGCAAGAAGTTGCTCTGGCCAAGGTCAAAGAGTTTGCTGGTTGTGTTCCCTCTATGATTTTGATAGTTTCTTGTCTCCTATTCAGTTCTTTCATCGGCTTTGAATTTATTTTTGTGTATGGTATAAAAAAGTGGTCCAGTTTCATTCTTCTGAATGTTTTCCCCAACAGCATTGTTGAAGAGACTGTCTTTTTTTTTTTTTTCCATTGCATATTCTTTCCTGCTTTGTTAAAGATTAGCTGACCATAGAGTTGTAGGCTCATTTCTGGGTTTTCTATTCTGTTCCATTGATCTATGTGTATGTTTTCGTGGCAAAACCATACTGCCTTGATGACTACAGTTTTATAACATTTTTGATAAAGGTCAAATATCCGAAATCTATAAAGAATTTATCAAACTCAACACTAAAAAAGCAAATTACCGAATTAAGAAATGGGCAGAAGACATGAATAGACACTTTCCAAAGAAGACATCCAGATGGCTAATAGACTCATGAAAAGATGCTAAATATCACTCATCCTTATGGATATACAAATCAAAACCACAATGAGATACCATCTCACATCTGTCAGAATGGCTAAAATTAACAATACAAGAGACAACATATGTTGGTGAGGATGAGGAGAAAGGGGAAGCCTCTGGTACTGTTGGTGGAAATGCAAACTGGTGTAGCTACTCTGGAAAACAGTATGAGGTTCCTCAAAACACTGAAAATAAAACTACCCAATGACACAGCAATTGTACTATTAAGTCTTTACCCAAAGGACACAAAAATATGGATTCGAAGCGTTACATACATTCTAATGTTTATAATAGCATTGACAATGATGTCGAAACTATGGAGAGTGTCCAAATGTCCATCAACTGATGAATGGATAGAGAAATTGTTAATATGCACAATGGAATATTACTCAGCCATCAAAAGGAATAGAATATTGCCATTTAAAATGATGAGAATGGAGCTAGAGAGGATTATGCTAAGCAAAATAAGTCAATCAGAGAAAGAGACAGCATTGATTTCACTCATATGTGGAATTTAAGAAACAAAATAAATGAACATATGGGAAGAGAGAGGGAAAGAGGACAGAGGGAAACAAACCACAAGAGGCTCTTAGCGATAAAGAGCAACCTGAGCGCTGATAGAGGGAGGTGAGTGGGAGTGGGGTGAGATGGGTAATGGCTATTAAGGAGGGCCCTTGTGGTGAGCACTGGATATTGTATGTAAGTGATAAATCACTGAACTCTGTTCCTGAAAACAATATTGTGCTATATGCTAACTAAAAAAAGTTTAAGTTAAAAATAAATAAATTAGAAAATAAATACATAACTAAAAGTTTAAAGATTTTTACCAGAGGAATTAGGTTTAAAAAATACATAAAAGGCATCCTATTGACAAAGGAAGAAGTGAAGAAGTTTCAAAACATTTTTGAAAGGAATTAAAGAAGCCATATAATAAAAATAATCTCATATTCACGGATTAGAAGATTAGTATAATTAAGATAGCAATGCCTCTCAAAATGATCTACAGATTTACTGTAATTTCTATCAAACTATTAATAGCCTTTGTTGGTAGAAAGAGAAAGTTGATCCTAAAATTCTCCATAATTTTCTCAGAAATAGAGGAGAGAACACTAAGTCCATAATATTATGAAGCAGCACTGCTAAATGCCAAATCACATTACAAGAAAGAAATTGGCAAACAAATATCTTTTTACAAAGATATGCACAAAGATTTTAAACAATATATTAGTAAATCAAATGTTTTATTTTTAAAAATAATAATAATTTACCCTGACCATGTAGAGTTTCTGCCAGGAATAAAACATCTAATATTCAAAAATCAATCAATAACCTTCACCAAATTACTAGAATAAAGGAGAAGAATGACACGATCATTTTAATAGATGCATATAAAATGTCAAATTACAATTTAGATTGATGATTTAAAAAAAATCTTTTAGCAAAGAAAGAATAAAAAGGAACTTGCTCAACCTGAGAAAAGCATCTGTATAAAACCCACAACTTTCATCATACATTATGGTGGATACTAAGATCGGAAGCAAAGGTCTTTCCACTCCTGATTTGATTTCTGCATTGTACCCTAGGTTCCACCCTTTCAAATAAGATAAGGAAAAGAGATAAAGGACATACAGGTTAGAAAGAAAAATATTGAAACTGTAAAAATATATGTATGTGTAAGTGACCTGATTGTATAAGTAGAAAATGCTAAGTGTTCTACAAAAAAATCTAATAGAGGGGCACCTGAGAGGTTAAGTTGTTTAAGCGTCTGACTTTGGCTCAGGTCACGATCTCATAGTCTGTGGGTTCAGGCCTGCGTGGAGCTCTAGGTTGATGGCTCAGAGCTTGGAGCCTTCTTCAGATTCTGTGTCTCCCCCTCTCTCTGCCCTTCACTGCTCATGCTCTGTCTCTCGCTGTCTCTCAATAATAAATAAAAGAAAC
This sequence comes from Helogale parvula, assembly GCA_004023845.1. Classification (NCBI taxonomy): domain Eukaryota; kingdom Metazoa; phylum Chordata; class Mammalia; order Carnivora; family Herpestidae; genus Helogale; species Helogale parvula. The sequence goes on from PJEM01007332.1 coordinate 21,286, forward strand.
GTTATATAAATAAGTAAATAAATAAATAAAAGAATCTAGAATAACAAATCAATTTCAATCAAAAGAACACAGAGGGAGAGCTTATCCTATCTAAATAAAAGATTTTAACTACTGGGGAACCTGGGTGGCTTAGTCGGGTAAGTGTCTGACTTCGCCCCAGGTCAAGATCTCATAGTTTGTGAGTTCGAGCCCTGTGTTAGGCTCTGTGCTGACAGCTCAGAGCCTGGAACCTGCTTCAGATTCTGTCTCCCTCTCTCTCTTCCCCTCCCCCACTTGTGCTCTGTCTCTGTCTTTCAAAAGTAAATAAATGTAAAAAAAACCCATAAAACATTTTTTAAAAGACTTTATTAAGATACCATAAAAACAACACTGTGGTATTGATATAAAGATGCATATATAGATCATTGGAACAAAATGGACTGTCCATACATAGGCCTCAATTTGTGAAATTTTTTACAAAAATATCAAAGTAATTCAGTGGGGGAAAGAACAGACGTTTTTCCAAAAAATTACGCTGGCTCAATTGGATGTCCATCTGAGTAAAATCCAATCTCAACTACTACCTCATGCCACACACAAATATTAACTCAAAATGAGTCTCAGATATAGGTGTTAAAAGCTAAACATATAAAAATACTAGAAAACTTATTTTTCACCTTGGGGCAGATCAATATTTAATAAATATCACCGAATAAGCATGAATAAGAAAAGCTGAAAGTTGAAACATTAATGTTCTAACTCTTCTACTCATCAGATGTCATCTTTTGAAAAGTGCAAAGGCAATCCATGGACTAGGAGAACACTATGTAAATATATTTATGTATAAATGTTTTATATTATGTTCAACTTATATACATGACCTTTTATATAAAATATATGTAATATATATTTTAATATGTAATTTATTGTCAAGTTGACTAACACACAGTGTATACAGTGTGTTCTTGGTTTGGGGGTAGATTCCCATGATTCTTCACTTTTATACACCACCCAGTGCTCATCCCAAAAAGGCCCCTCCTCAATGCACATCACCCATTTTCCCCTCTTCCTTGCTGTATTTAAGAGTCTCTTATGGGAGGAAGGCAAACTATAAATATATACTTCATATTTACTTTTTATATATAAATAGATATGAAGAAATATCTATATCTAATATATATATCTGAAATATATATAAATAACATTTATAGTAATAAAAAGCCTACAAGTACCATTTTTAAATGGTACAAAGGACTTGAAAATGAATTTGAAAAAAAGATGTACAAATTGTCAATAATAGCATGAAAAAAATGCTCAACCTCATTAGTCATCAGGAAAAGCAAATTAAAACCACAATAATATAACACTACAAACCTCATAGACTAACCAAAAGGCAAATAACTAACAATAGCAAGTGACAAGAGCATGTGGAACAATTCTGGTGGTTAAAATTAGAACTTTCTACTTGTGTTTTGATATCTCTCCACAATGTTGCCTAGTATTCTTTACTGGCCAGACAGCAAGTCCAAGCAATTATTAACTGGAATAGTTGGAATTTCTGTTTTCTTTCCATAGCCTTCTGGTTAATGTGACCAACAGTTTTGGAGTCAAGTTCTTTAATGGCTGCCATTCCATTGATGTTCTGCCCTCACTGCTCTAGCTCTCAAGCAATCAGGAGCAGGTTTCCAGAAAAGTTGTAATATCACTGAAAAGTCAGAAGTTCTGTCTGTGACATGAGTCAACAGATTAACTCCATCATAGGCCCCCATTCTGGACTTATATCATTTTCTTATTCACGTGACATTCAGCTTTCTTAGAAGCCCGGGTTTGCATAGAAAAAGGGAATTCTCACATGTTTAGGTTCTAAGTACAGGGAATGCAATTCCTTATTTAAAATTGGATATTTCTCTAACTTATCTCTTCAGCATACCTGCTTCTAAGACAAATCTTTTCCGTCAGAGGGGATAATTAATTCCAGAGAGAGAAAGCAGCAGTTAAAAGACAAGGTCCTTGAGCCTTTATGGAAACCTCTTTAAATATCCATGCAGTGCAAGGTGAAAATGTTTTGATTACCTTACATCTCCAGAGCAAGTTTCATTATGGTATGAATGACTCATTTGAGTGTTTTCTCCTCACTTCCCGCCTCATACCTATAGGACCAGAGCCATCTGTACATCATTTCCCTGTAGTGTTACAAAAGAATTTATTCTAAATTCAAATCCCAGATTTTCTATGAAAAATGTCAGGGCTTCAGGTGAGAAGGAAAGATTTAGACTTTTAGAAATGCTTTCTCCACAACTGTTGATTTGTTACTGAATTACCTAAGTAGTTTCAGTCTGAGTGTGTTATATCTTTCGTATTGTAAGTTACTTGTCCAAGAAGAGGTCAGTTGGAAGATGGGATTATTTCTGAAAATCTCCAAACATCAGTAAGATCATCTAAGTGTACAAGGTAAGTTTTTCAATAGTGTTGAAGCCTCTTAAAGGTTGTCACCTTCTCTATATAGTAAATATTATGTTTCAATACTTTTAAATATAGTAATATTTTATCTTCACTCCAGTTCTTCAAAAGATAGCTGGTAAATGTCATTTCCCTAATTTGGCAAATGAGAAATTTGACTCATAGAGATTGTGAAATTTTGTAGGACCCAGCTCTGTGATACTAGGCACTTTCAATTGCATGAGATACCTCCTTTAACATTCAAGACAAAACATGAGCATGAAAATCAAATGTAAATACACTCCACACAGAGAATAGACGTACATATGAGTAATAAATGAAGTAAATCATCCATCAGTTACTCCAAGCGTGTTCAGGAACAGCCCTTCCTGAGATTAACTACTATGGATAATATGGGTCTCTGGCTTTCTGAAAAGTAAAATTAGAGATTAATCTTCCTGAGCTTATTGCATGCTCAAATATTTTTCTGGACTTTGCTCAAAATACCAATCTTTCTTAACTCCTAGATGCAGGAACAGTCACAAAAATAAGTGAAAGTTTTTTGTGTGCTCACAGTAATGTGGTGGCTATATTCATGTATGTTTTCTCAATCAATTCTCATAACATGCAGGACATGGATATTGCCATTGTCACTTTATACATAAGGAAAGACAGATATGGGGTGCCAAGAAATTAAATGTTCCCTGAGTTAAAGAAGTTGCATGTGGAAAAGAGTAGATTCCAATCTGGTCTCTCTGTTTCTCAAATCAATATAGTATACTTAACAACTGTAATAGTTGTTTTCAACACTTTGCAGAAAAGTCTGGGGATCCATGCTTGTAAGCAGATTGGGAAGGGAGGAAATGGTGCTGCCTATGAGGCCAAGATCAAAGGGATATTCAATGAAAGCAACACTACATTTTTGTTAATATTTAGAGATTCCGATGTGTGTACGTGTGTGTGTTTGTGTGTGCACACATATGTGTCGATAAAATTGCTTCATGTACACTTGCCTCCAAAGGAGTATAAAAGTCATTATAATTAGAGGCACCTGGGTGGCTCAGACAGTCAAGCGTCTGACCTCAGCTCAGGTCATGATCTTGCAGTTTGTGAGTTCAAGCCCCATGTTGGGCTCTGTGCTGACAGCTCAGAGACTGGAGCCTGCTTTAGATTCTGTGTCTCCATCTCTCTGCCCTGCCTCTCTCTCTCTGTCTCTCTCTCTGTCTCTGTCTCTGTCTCTCTCTCTCTCTCAAAAAGAAATAAAAGCATTTAAAAATAAATAAAAATAAAATTAAGTTATAGATATTATAGTCATATCAAAATGAGATTGCTAGTTCAATGTTGGGGCCCAGTAGGCCTAAAAAACCTCCTGCATAGGGACCATTAATGGCTAGGCCTCCAGTGCACAGGAGAATCTACATAAGTGACCATTGACAGCTCTGCCTCTGGGGCGCAGAACTATTTGAGAAGTTGCAGAACAAGTCGAGAGACTGTGAAACAACATTTGGCCTCCTGCGCCGTACATGTTACCTTTGGTCATCCTGTCTATGATTTTCTTGTTTCTTTGTAAAGAGGCATATTCTTTTCGGCTTTAAATCAACTTGGGTCAGTCAGTGGCTCCAGCCCTCCCCTTACCTTGCTTTCTAGCTCTTTGTCTGCTGTTGGGAGTAAATGCAATCCTCTGCCAAAAGATTTGCCTGTTAAAGAATAAGCATCTTGCCCATGCATAACTGATGAGGGGCCTTAAGAAAATGTAAATCTCCTCATAGAATTCTTCAGGCTCATCTTATGCTTGAAGCCAGACTATTATTAGGGAATCCCTCTCTTGCAATGACTTGATAATTACTGTTATTTACACCTGTCCTGTTAAGCATGACCCTTTTGGGAGCATGTCTCTACTTCAAAGACCTTAAACTACATAACCATTGAAGAAATGATGCAATCATCCATGGTACATAAGACCCTGACTATCTTAGTAAAACGTGGCTTTTCCACCATTCACGTTGTCTGTCTTCTTTCTTATAGATATTGCGCTGACACCAACCCCCTACTCGGGACCTTTCAACTGGAGTGTGTGGACTGGTCCCCAGCAGTTCAACATTGTTTATGATAACATAACAATGTAAGGAATGGATTAAAAATTTGGAGGAAAAAAGTAACAAGGATAGTGTGGATATAATCTTGGCTTTGCCCTTTATTCTCTGCTTAATCTTGGACGGGACTCTTAACTTTTCTATATTGTATTGCCTACTGTGTAGAATATATATAAAATAATAGTGGTAATCACAGCAAGTATCAGGTAGTTTTAGTTAATATTATTATTATTATCATTAACACCAATAGTCTCTGAGATTGTTTCTTCCTTTGCAAATTGGATGAAATAATTCTAACCACACAGGTTACTACCATGCCATGATCATAGCAGTGAATCATTCAAAAATACATTTATCAGCTATTATAATGTTATTGGATTTAGACAACAAGTATTATCAATTATTTTATAGTAGCTCCTGGAGTCCTTTCTTACATTCTAATAAGAAATACTCTGTTATACTTTTTGTCAACTATTATAAATAGTCAGGTCCTGGGCTTTCTTTTTCTGACTTCCATCCCCTTACTGAATCTCAGCTGAATCATCCAAGACACAAAAATATATTTATCGGAGTTATATCCAAGATTCACCCTTCCTCTATCTCCTCTTCATCCTTCCATTCATATTCTCAATTACCTTCCATTGATCTCCATTTCCTAAGGATAAAGGGGAAATCCCTAGCTTTACATTGATAGCCTTTACATCCATTTCCTACCACTCTTTTCAAACTTAGCTGCAATATGACAACTTCAGGATAGACTCTAAATCATCTCAAGTGAAGAGGTGTGTACAGGTGATCTCCTGCCAGTGTGTTTACAAATTTCCTCATGTCTACACTCTTAACAAAGTTTTCACTGAGGAGATAATATAAGTAATCTTCAAGAACTCAAATCTTATTTTCTATCTCCAAAAAAAAAACCTCATAAGAATCCACATCCATTTCTATAAAATCTAGGCATTTATTATTTACTAGATGAATAGCCTTAATAAATTCAAGATTGCATTAATCAAAAAGGATTTTTTTCAGGTTGTAATGAAACATAATATGAAAAAAAATGGAGAATAGAAACAATGTGACAGAGTTTGTTCTGCTGGGACTCACAGAGAATCCAAAGATGCAGAAAGTCATATTTGTTGTGTTTTTGGTCATCTACATCATCTCTGTGGTAGGAAATGGGCTCACTGTGGTCACTATCACTGCCAGCCCATTATTGGGGTCCCCCATGTACTTTTTCTTGGCCTATCTCTCCTTCATTGATGCCTGCTATTCTACTGTCAATACCCCTACACTGATTGTAGATTCACTCCGTGAAAAGAAAACCATCCTATTCAATGTATGTATGACCCAAATCTTTGGGGAACATTTCTTTGGAGGTGCTGATGTCATCCTGCTTACTGTGATGGCCTACGACCGCTATGTGGCCATCTGCAAGCCCCTGCACTACACGACCATCATGAGTCGGAGGGTGCGTGGCCTGCTAATGGGAGTGGTGTGGGTGGGAGGCTTTCTTCATGCAACCATACAGATCCTCTTCTTCATCCCATTACCCTTCTGTGGCCCTAACGTCATAGACCACTTTATGTGTGATCTGAACCCTTTGCTCAATCTTGCCTGCACTGATACCCACACTCTAGGGCTCTTCGTTGCTGCCAACAGTGGGTTCATCTGTGTCTTAAACTTCCTTCTCTTGATGGTCTCCTATGTGGTCATTCTGCACTCCCTAAGGAACCACAGCTTGGAGGCAAGGCGCAAAGCCCTCTCCACCTGTGTCTCCCACATCACGGTGGTCGTCTTATTCTTTGTACCCTGCATATTTGTGTACTTGAGACCTGCAGCTACTTTATCTATTGATAAAGCAGTGGCAGTGTTCTACACTATTATAACTCCCATATTAAACCCCCTAATCTATACCTTGAGAAATGCCCAAATGAAAAATGCCATTAAGAAATTGTGTAGTAGGAAAGCTATTTCAGGGGATAAATAAGTATTCCTGGAGCACAACATTGATTCAACTGAAGCAAGGATCAAAAGGACATTTTGGATCATCTTAGCAAGGAATACCTATAGGATAAAGAAGGGGGTAAAATCTACGATGAATCATAGATTTGCATTGAAAAGAACAGAAATGGTTGCAAGCAAAAGACCAAAAAATCTAACCCAGAATTATTCTTTGCATATTTGGACAATTCTATGAAATTGAGGCTTAGTTTTACTAGCTTCATCATGTATATGAATTCATCATCTTTCATTCTAATTTAAGAAATTAAAACTTAAATTCTAATTTAAAATTAAATTGATATTTACCATCAATCTCTATAACAACCCAAAGGAGGCGTTGTTAGTATCTCCATTTTATAGTTGGGGAGACGGAAGGGGGAAAGAATCAAAATAAGTATATGAAGAGTCAGAATCTACCTGATTTATAAGACCATGCTCTTAAATGCTTGAAACAGAACCAGGCAAAGATGAAAGAAAGATAATTGTAATAGTTAGGATTTATTAAATGAGGGGCTATGTTGGATGCCACATAAGTAATAGATAATATGTAATTTATGGTATACATATGCATGTTATATTATTATATACACATCTATCATAATTATATACTTATGTATATTACTGTAGAGGATATTTATATTAATTCATTACCTATAGCTAAATTCTAAGAACTTTTCATTAATAACTCTGCTCATTTCTATGTAGAACTATTACATAGTTTATGATTATAAGGTCACTGTAATATTGTGACATTTACCCATTTAACCTCGAAGGCCTAAGTGAAGAATATTATACCATGTGTCCTAATTTCTTTGTAGGCTTCAGAATCATCTTGTATTGTTCACTTCACCCATATTATGCTGATAAGCCATAGAAAATTCAATGACTCAAATAAAAAATTATTTTAAAGTCAGACAGGAATTTTTATTTTTTAATATACACTTATGCTCCATAAAGTACTTGACTGCTAAGAAGTTTTTACAAGTAGAACAATGTATAGTTCATGATAAATAGTGAATAAAAAATAAAAGTATAAAGGACAGTGAATAAAGTCAACAAAATGTAGAGAAAAAATATTGGAGGCTAGGGTATATCTTTTTAAGACTTAGAATTCTAGCTATGCCTCTTAGAGAAACCACAATTTGTTATTTTACTTCTGTTTAAACTGTGTTATGAGGAAAAATTGGAACTGATATTCTCAGTGAGAAAATAACTTACCTTGGCATTCTCCCTGCTCTCAGCAAGATTTCAAATTCTTATAAATGTGAACTGTTTATTTTTATTTTATTTTATTTTATTATCATTTTATTTATTTTATTTATTTATTTTTATTCTGTTTATTATTTTTCTGTCAATTAGATTACATTTTTAAACATTTTATTACAAAAAGGTGTTTTTAAAATTATATGTCTCCCCCTACATACCAAAAATATTCCAGATAAGTGTATTCCATTTATTCCTTCCATCCCTCACTCATTAATCATCAGACATTTCTTGGGCACCTGGATGGCTCAGCCAGTTGAGCGTCCGACTTCGGCTCAGGTCATGATCTCACAGTTCATGGGTTCAAGCCTCATGTCAGGCTCTGTGCTGACAGCTCAGGTTCTGTGTGTCCTTCTCTCTCTCTCTGCCCTTCTTCTACTCATGATCTGTCTCTGTCTCTCAAAAATAAACAAATATTAAAAATAATTTAAAAATAACAAAAAAAATCAGACATTTCTTGAGCCCAAAGAATAGATCAGACAGAACAATAGTTGCTAGGGCTTCAGCTGGTGGTGAATAAAGAGCAACACGGGTCTTCCTTCACAGAGCTTAGGATCCACTGAGAGACATTCAGAGGGGAGCAGAAAATTACAGCACCGTGTTATAGCTATACAGCTCTATAGCTATACAGGATGCTATGAAGGCATATTTGAGGGAAACATGACAGATGCAGGGGTTCAAGAAAGGTCCCAAGATGAAAGGACATAAAAATATAGAACCTCGAGCTTGAGATCAAGTTTGCAGAATGAATATGTATGCATCCGTGAGAGTGGGAGTATTCCTACCAAGGAGAGGACATAACAAGAGCCAGGGGGTGAAAATCAGAATGCAGGGACCTAGTCCATTGAGTGTGCATGTGGTTGTTAATTCATCTATTCATTCAACAATTATTTACTGAACTCTCAATATGTGCCAGCCAATATGTTAGACAATGAGCTTATAAATGATTGATATGATATGAATGAATGATGTGAACCCGGATAGACAGGAACAGGGAGCACGAAGACTGGTCTCAGAATCGTGTTAAATCTTACTGCTAAATATCAAGGGGCTAATACTAGAAGACCTTTTAAACCAATGAGTGATGCAGTTAATATGAGTTTGAGATAACTCTATGGGCTATCAGTGTAGGAAACTGGAGGGAACAAGAGTGGCAGCAGAAGAGGGGTAGGATGTTGCTGTAATAATTTGGATGTGAAAGGATGGAGGCCTAACAGACACATGAAATGATGCTCAGTGTCACTCATCATCAGGGAAATACAAATCAAAACCACACTGAGATACCACCTCACGTTGGACAGAGTGACTAAAATGGACAAATCAGGAGACTATAGATGCTGGTGGGGATGTGGAGAAACGGACACCCTCCTACACTGTTGGTAGGAATGTAAACTGGTGCAGCTGCTCTGGAAAACAGTGTGGAGATTCCTCAAGAAACTATCAGTAGAACTCCCCTATGACCCAGCAGTAGCACTGCTGGGGATCTACCCAAGGGATAAAGAAGTGCTGATACATAGGGGCACATGTACCCCAATGTTCATAGCAGCACTGTCAACAATAGCCAAAACATGGAAAAATCCTAAATGTCCATCAATTGACAAATGGCTCAAGAAGATGTGGTTTATCTATACAATGGAATATTACATGGCAATGAGAAAGAATGAAATCTGGCCTTTTGTAGCAACATGGATGGAACTCAAGGGTGTTATGCTTAGTGAAATAAGTCAGTCAGAGAAGGACAGATACCATATGTTTTCACTCATATGTGGAACAGGAGAAACTTAACTGAGGACCATGGGGGAGGAGAAGGGGAAAAATAGTTACAGAGAATGAGTGAGGCAAACCATAAGAGACTCTTAAATACGGAGAACAAACTGAGGGTTGATGGGGATAGGGTAGGGGGAAAATGGGTGATGGGCATGGAGGAGGACACTTTTTGGGATGAGCACTGGGTGTTATATGGAAACCAATTTGACAATAAACTTTAAAAGAAAAAAAAACGTGGCCCTTAAGGAGAAGACAAAATATACCAATTATTTATATTCTGATTTCTCCTTAAGGTTTTTATATTGATTTGTCCCTTATGGTGTTATGAAATTTATCAGTAAAGTAAAATATTTGATCACAGAGAATATGTGCATAGTAAAATTATGAAGCCAGATTTATGGAAGGTGTCTTAATTTTGCATAAATGAAAGACAATAGGACTCAGCGTAAGGCTTATTCCTCTCAATCTTTTTCTCTCAAAACCTGTAGACATTGCTACACCCTGTCCTTACACTTGGTATTAGCAACATGGTCTAACCCAGCACAATATTCATTTTTTATTAGTAATTTGTCTAACTTGTAATTTACAATTTACAATTCAAGGATTTGCTTTACTTTATTTTTTTAATTTTTTAATATTTATTTAATCTTGAGACAGAGAGAGAGAGAAAGAGAGACAAAGCAGGAGTGGGGGAGGGGCAGAGAGAGAGACAAAGCAGGAGCAGCGGGAGGGGCAGAGAGAGAGGGAGATACAGAATCAGAAGCAGGCTCCAAGCTCTGAGCTCTCAGCACAGAGCCTGACGCAGCGCTCGAACCCACAAACTGAGATCATGACCGCAGTGTAACAAACTGAGCCACCCAGATGTCCCCTACTGTACTTTATTTTTAACTAATGCCATTTTAATTCTCCAGAACGTCATCCAGCATATCACATTACACTCCACTGTCATGTCTTTGACCACACCTCCAGACGGTGACAGTTTCTTTGACTTCTTTTATTTATTTATTTCAAGTATAACTAACATTTGGTTTCATGCTGTATTATACATTAGTTTCAGGTGTGTAATATAGCAATTCAACAATTCTATACCTTTTTCAGTGCTGATCATGATAATCAACACAAATCTTACCGGTTTTGATAAGAGATTATCTAAAGGTTAGGACATCTGGTTGTTCTGTTTTCTTCACAAGATAATTTGGTCACTCTTTACTCAAATAAGAATTTTTTTTAAAAGTGTTTCTAAACTTCTGTCTGATTATCTGGAACTAGGAACTCTTCGATGTTTTGGTAAACTTGACAGTTTTGAGAACTAGCCACACATTTTATATAAAAACTTTCATTTGGTGTTTGTCTGATATTTTACTCAAGATTAGACTGGGGGTATGGGTTTTGGGGGGAAAGATCACAGAGGCAAAGTGCCATATTCACCACATCATATCAATGAGTATACATTTTCAATGTGACTCATCACCTTTAATGTTAACCTGATCACCTAGTTGAGCTAGTGTTTCTCAAATTTCTTCTCCTCTGTAAATTCTTTCCCCCACCCTACCTCATTCCACAATGCGCCTTTTGGAAGGAACTCTCTTATGTACAGCCCACAAATAACAGATTGAGAGTTATCCTATGGCTCTTTGAGAGCAGAGTATCTATATAATTATTAGGAGATTCTTTTTCATGGGAGATTTGTCTATGATCCCATACTTATTAGTTATTTATTTAATTGTCTATATCATTGTGAACTCATGAATTTCTAATACTATGAGTTATATTTCAATTCAGTGTCACTTGTTTTGTTGCTCAATATTTTTTTCCAGCTTTTGGCAGTGGGGACACTTTCAGTTGGCCACTGTGTCCCTTTGGCATATTCTCATCACAGTGTGAGTGGACCTGTGTGTGTGCATTAGCATGTCCTTACCTTCCAGCATTATAAGGTGTTCCAGTTAATCTTGTACATTCCCTGCCCCAGACCTAGAAACGTCGTTTCATTAAGAAGTCCTAATTTATTTTCTTGCATAGTGGTATCAGGAACCAATTCTTGGACTTGATCATAGGTAAAAAAATTTTTATTCCGATCAAAAGATGACATTTATGGTTCAAATGAACAGCTTTAACTACAAGAATAGATCACCTTTTTCCCATAATCTACTAATTGGAGTTTAAGTTCTTTATCACATCTATCTCTTGCTTCTTAATTAAAAGGGAAGGGACACTTTAGGGAATGACCTTCCCCAGGCTCCTATATTTTGCATCATTCATATTTAAGTACTACCACAGGAAAAGCAAAAGAGAAGCATTTCCCAGTCAAAATTCCATGTGGCAGTCGATTTCAGAGTGTGGAATAAATCTAAGACCAATTTTTCTTCTGGCGTGTAGGTGAGAACCTGAGTCTTAGTAACATCGAAGAGATCCTAATTCCAGATAATCAGACAGAAGATTAGAAACACTTTTTAAAAAATTCTTATTTGTTAAAGAGTGACCAAATTATCTTGTGAAGAAAACAGAACAACCGGATGTCCTAATCTTCACATAATCTCTTATCAAAACCGGTAAGATTTGTGTTGGGAATTCACTTAGTTGTATTTAGTACTCAGAGAAAATTAATCTGATCAATGCCACAGTGTGCATCTACTACATAAAAGGCATTTGTGGAAGGATAGAAAGTTTGGTGAATTTTCTGGAAGTAGTTTACAACCTAAACTGAAAAGATGGAAATAAAATAAATGCACAGCAGCTCCTGATGTAGAGATAATCAGTAGGCAATGACATTCATTTGATTCCAATAAATGCTCCATGGAGATGATTTTAATTTGGATGTAGTAGGCTTCCCTTTTCAGTGGTATCTGATGAATAGGACCAAACACTATTGGGTTTGTAACAATAGGAAATTTTCTTAATTCTTGCATTCACTCCAGGAATACATATTATTTAACACATACTTTTTTCTAGGTGTTAATTTCAGAAGTGAACAAGTAAAAATCACCTACATTATGTTGCTTCATTCTAATGTAAGCCACTCTTATATTTATTTTTATGTGAACTATACAAATGTCTCAGTCTATATCTCTATCAGATAGATGATAGATGATAGAGGATAATGATAGATAGATACATACATATGTAGATGATAGATAATAGAGGAGGTGGAGGAGGAAGATAAACAGATGATAGATAGATAGACAGGTGATAGAGAGAGAGAGAAAATAGGTAAGTATTTTCTTATAATACTTAATTGTTATAAACCACAAATAAGTTTTCATTACTGTTTGCTGAAGAATTCAACAAATAGCATATCTGGAAAACTCCTAAGATTTCAGTGGTACATATTGTGAACGGCAGTGTGTGGGGCATGATGTGGTAAAGAGCCTTATGTCCAGAACTGTCCCTATAGCCAACTCACCCTGTTACTCAGACTCCTACATCTTACTCTAGCCTTAAGAATCTTCCTGTCCTCACAGTCTACAGCAGAAGACAGTTGTTATGAATGAGTAACATGACACTGTGAATAACAAACCATCTACTAAGATATGGTTTTTTAAAGTTTTATTTTTAATGCAACATAATTATGCATATTTTTTCTTACCAGAGAGAATATTTTATAAGGCAGGTCATCCCCCTAACCGAGAATGCAATTTCCTCACCCTGAGGCCACAAATATGCTATTTTGGTACTCTCTTAAATGCAATTAATTGATATGAGTCTATGTGTGTGTGATATCTTCAATAAAAATTTCACTGCCCTCAGCAGACAGTCCTGACCTCTTCACTTTACAGCATATTTTAAAAACCATTGCATATTTTGTTGACAATTTCATTTTTATTAATGATTGCATAAAATACCATTCCCTCATTCATTTGGCTCCATTCTGAGGGGCATTGAAGTTGTTTCTTACTGTTTGCCAAGATGGAAAAGGCTAATGTGATTGTCTTTGTGCCCATGAGTGAGACTGTCTGCAGCAAACAGAATCACCAGACCTGTGTATGTGTGCAGCTGAAATAGCGTCAATGCTGAAAATCACTCCCTGAAAGATTGCACCCACTTAAACTTCTACCAAAAATGTGTTGGGTTGATTGTTTCCCATATCATTTTCGGCACTGCTTGTTAAAAGACATTTATCAATAAGGTCATTTTGTTAATCTGATAGGTGAAAAGATATATAATTGAAATTGAAATTTGAATGTATTGAACTATGAATGAAACTGAATATCTTATCCCATGCTCAATTATTTTTAATAAGAAGAGTTTCTTTTGAAATCAGTTCTTTTGCCCATTATTAATTTGTGCTGTGTTTTTAAAGATTGATCTCTGAAATCCATTGATATTTGAATAAACGATGCTCTGTCTGGAGTATATGTTGTCAACATATTTAAGTGACTTGGCACCTTCTAATTACTTACCTTTTAATTGTGCTACTATTTGGAAGATATATGCGATGAGAACCAAAAAGGATTTTTCCATTGTTTGGTATATGTCAGTAAATACTAGTTCCCTTCCTATTTCTATCTTCTTTTACTGATATCTGGGTACAGGACACTCAGAATACAGATTTCAAGAATTCTTTTGAAAAGTTTAAGCTATCATTTGGAGCTTCCTTAATTAATTTCCTAATCCCTGGTGCTTAACATAACATGAAATTTGAAAAAAAATATTTTGATTTATGCCAAATGTTCTCTATTATCCTTTATTTTAGTCTCAATCTTTCCTGTGTCTTAAGAAAACAGGGGAGCTTGAATGGTTCAGTTGGTTCTATCTGACTCTTAATCTCAGCTCAGGTCATGATTTCACACTTGACGAGTTTGAACCCTGTGTCTTGCTCTGCACTGACAGTGCAGAGCCTGCTTGGGATTCCGTCTGTCCTGAATCTCTGTCTTCCCACCTTCACTCAAAATAAAAAATAAACTTGAAAAACATAATTTTAAAAAGTTTATATGCTGAAAGACCCATAAAAACTCTGAATGAGGAGACAACATAGTAGAGTATAATATTATTATGGTATAATTTAAAAAATACAAAGTTTAATGATAGATGCCAAATGTAGAACTGGAGACAACTAGAAATTATTGACAGTTAAAGTAACAAGAAATAAATTTAGTCAATGTGACAGATTAAAATAAGTTTTACAATAAAGTGGACCAATTGATTGAATATTCACTTCCAAGACTGCCTCTCTCTCTCTCTCTCTCTCTCTCTCTCTCTCTCTCTCTCTCTCTCTCCCTTTCTATATGTATGTGTGTTTAGGGATTAAGGAAAACACTATCAATGTTTCTACATCACTCCTTCAATGTTCAAAATTTTCCTAGAAAATACTTTATAACTGAACTATCAGGTTAAAGTAATTCCCTATGTAAATAATGCATAAGTTTTCTCCATTTTGCCACATTCTACCTTCATAACCCTTGTTGTAAACTAAAGAAAGACATTCAGTTCAAAAAGATACTCTCTCATAACAAATCCCCTAAATTAATGTTTATTATACCTGAAGAATCAGGTACCCTTTCATTTTGACATATTCCATTGTTTCTATAAGCAATCAAATGAATAGATTGTGAGTAAATATTGTGATTTCACTTTATTCAGAAGAAAACAAAGGATTACCCACTGGTAAGTGGTACTTCCCTGATTAAGCACATAGATTTATCTCCAAATGGTGTATTCATTTCATATTTTTTTCTTTGCAGATTAATTATTTCTAAACTGCACTTTCTCCAGTTTGCCTGAAATAATGCAGCAAAATAACAGCGTAATTGAGTTTATACTGTTAGGATTGACCCAAGATCCTATGAGACAGAAAGTGGTATTTGTAACCTTCTTCATTTTTTATGTGGGAACCGTGGTAGGTAACTTGCTTATTATTATGACCATTAAGTCCAGCCGAACACTTGAGAGCCCCATGTACTCTTTCTTATTTTATTTGTCCCTTGTTGATTCCTGCTTTTCAACTTCCACAGCCCCCAGACTAATTGTGGATGCACTCTCTGCAAAAAAAATCATCTCCTACAATGAATGCATGACTCAAGTCTTTTCACTACATTTATTTGGCTCTATGGAGATCTTTGTCCTCATCCTCATGGCTGTTGATCGCTACGTGGCCATCTGTAAGCCCTTACGTTACCCAACCATCATGAGCCGGCAGGTCTGCACCATCCTGATTGTTCTTGCATGGATAGGGTCTTTTATACATTCTATAGCCCAGATTATCCTGGCCTTGAGATTGCCCTTCTGCGGACCCAATTTGATTGATCATTACTGCTGTGATTTGCAACCCTTGCTGAAACTTGCTTGCATGGACACTTATGTGATCAACACGCTGTTGGTGTCTAACAGCGGGGCAATTTGCTCAAGCAGTTTTGTGATACTGATGATCTCATACATTGTCATCTTGCATTCACTGCGAAACCACAGTGCAGAAGGGAGGAAAAAAGCTCTCTCTACTTGCACTTCCCACATCATCGTAGTAGTCTTATTCTTTGGTCCATGTATATTTATATATACACGCCCCCCAACAACTTTCCCCATGGACAAGATGGTGGCTGTGTTTTATACTATTGGGACACCTTTCCTCAACCCACTCATCTACACACTGAGAAATGCAGAAGTGAAAAATGCCATGAGAAAGCTATGGCATATCAAAATTACCTCTGGAAACAAAAGATGAATTGGTGGTTTTGGTTGATTACTTAATCTGTACAGATATCAAATATGATAGTGTATATTCTGACTTCCCCAATGCACTCTAATATAATTCACCTGATTTCCTTATTTTATTTCAACACTTCTGTTCACAAGCTAGTAGCTTCCCTCATATCTCCAGCCCAGTTCTTTCTTTTCCTGAGAGCTCAATTCTGACATTCCCAATTGTGAAATACTCCTCACATCTCAGTCTACACTGTGGTTTGGTAAGAAGAAAGATATTGACACAATCACAACTGTTCAAACAGTGAGCATCCATAAAGTATAGTAATTCTCCCTATAGCACATTTCAGATAAGATATCCTGCTTTGTCTTGAATGCTTCCAGAAAAAAGGAATTAACTTTTTGCATCAAAAAGTCCTTTTAATTATATCATTAGTTTAATTTTTTAAAGTTCTATATTAATGAACCAACTCTCTCTCATATATATATATATATATATATATATATATATATATATATATATCTTTATTTTATTTTGAGAGACAGAGAGGGACTGAGGGAGGGGCAGAGAGAGAGGGAGATATAGAATCTGAAGCAGCCCAAATGTCTATCAACTGATGAATGGGTAAAGAAGATCTAGTACACACACACACACACACACACACACACTGGACTTTTACTCCGTCATCAAAAAGAATGAAATCTTGCCATTTGCCACAACATGAATGGAGCTAGAGAGTATTATGCTAAGAGAAATAAGTCAGTTGGTGAAAGAGAAATACCATATGATTTCACTCATTTGTAGAATTTAAGAATAAAGCAAACCAGTATAGGGGCAAAAGAGAGAGAGAGGCAAACCAAGAAACAGACATTTAACAAGCAAAGTGATGGTTACCAGAGGGGAGGTCAGTGTTGGGGAAGGGGCGGATGGGTGGAATAGGTTATGGGGAGTCAGGAGGGCACTTGTGCTGAGCAGCAGGTGTTGAATCTCTATATTAACCACCTGAAACTAATATTACACTGTGGGTTAAATAACTGAAATTTAAATAAAAACTTTAAAAAACAAACAAACAAATAATGCATGTATTGAATTCAGTGTATTAAAGTGGACCACATTCTTGGTAACTGTTACAAGATGTCATTTCATTTTTGGGGCACCTGTGTGGCTCAGTTGGTTGAGCGTCAATCTTGATTTTGGCTCAGGTTATGATCTCATGATTCATGGGCTGAACCCCACATCAGACTCTGTGCTGAGCCAACTTGGGATTCTCCTTCTCTGCATCTCCCCTACTGTGTTGTTTTTCTTTTTCTCTTACTCTCCCAAAATAATAAACTAACTTTAAAAAATTCCATTTTGTTTTTAATGCTGTTTATTACTTAACTGTGAAAACTTTCCAATATTAATATTTTCTTCCTGTTGAATTTATTTTAAAATAAATTCAGTAAAATAATTAATTTTCAGGGGTGCCTGTGTGGCTCAGTTGGTTAAGCATCTGACTTCGGCTTGGGTCATGATCTTACAGTTTGTGGGTTCTCACTCAGAGTGTGAAGCCTGTCTTCGAATTCTGTGTCTCCCTCTCTCTCTCACCTTTTCCTGCTCATGCTGTCTCTCTCTCAAAAATAAATAAACCTTTTAAAAAATAATAATTAGTTTTCAGTGTTCTCACTACTTTTTGCTATCTGGGATATTATGAAGCTTCATGACTATACTAGTGGTCCCAAAATTGGCATGTTGACATACAAAAATTATATATATTTAGATGGTAGAACTTAACTTTTTATATACATATCATGTGAAAAAATCACCACAATCGAACCAATCAGCACCTCTATCTTCTCTATATAGTAACCATTGTGTGTGTGTGTGTGTGTGTGTGTGTGTGTGTGTGTGTAAGAAGATTTAATGTAAGATCTATCCTTTTTGAAATTTCAAGTATACATTATAGTTTTGCAAACTATGTGACCATGCCATATAATAGATCTCTAGAATGTATTCATTCTACATCACTGAAACCTTGTGGCCTTTAGCCAACATTTCCCCAAGTCTCCCAATTCCTAGCCCCTAATAACCACCATTGTACTCTGCTTCTGTGAATTGAACTATATAATTTCCACATATAAGTGAGATTGTGCAGTATTTCTCTTTCTGGGTCTTGCTTGTTTCACTTAGCATAAAGTCCTCCAGCTCCAACCATGTTGTGACTAATGGTAGAATTTTCCCTTTTTTTTTTAAATCTGAATAATATATATCTCACATTTTCTTTATTGATTCATCAGTCAGAGATGAGATTTTATTCATACCTTAGCTGCGTTGAGTACTGATTCTATGAACCTAAGAATGCAGATAGCCCTTCACAATCAGGATTTCATATCCTTTGGATATACACCAACAGTAAAATTGATGGATGGTAATTGTATTTTTAATTTTTGAGAAACCTCCATCTTATTTTCCATAAGAGTTGTACCAGTTTATATACCCACAAATGGTACACATGGGATCATTTTTCTCCACATCCTCACCAACATTTCTTATCTCTTGTCTTTTTGATAATAGTCATTCTAAAATATATGAAGTGATATATCATTATGATCCTGATTTGTGTTTCCCTGATGACTTGTGATGTTGAACACCTGTTGTACCTGTTGGCCATTTGCATGTCTTTGAGAAAATATCTATTCAGACCCTCTGCCTATCTTTTAATAAGGGAAAATGAAGGTCCATGGAAAAGTTTCTGTACAACTTTCCTGTGACCCTAAAACTGCCTTAAAAAATAAAGCCTGCCAATACCATACTGTCTTGATGATGACAGCTTTGCAGTAGAGACTAAAGTCTGGGATTGTGATGCCTCCCATTTTGGTTTTCTTCTTCAATATTACTTTGGCTATTCAGGGTTTTTTGTGGTTCCATACAAATTTTAAGACACTTTGTTCTAGCTTTGAGAAGAATGATGGTGCAACTTTGATGGGGATTGCATTGAATGTGTAAATTGCTTTGGGTAATAATGACATTTTAACAATGTTTATTCTTCCAATCCATGAGCATGGAATGTTTTTCCATTTCTTTGTGTCTTCTTCAACTTCCTTAGTAAGTGTTCTATAGTTTTCATCGTACAGGTCTTTTACATCTTTGGTTAGGTTTATTCCTAGGTATTTTATGGTTTTTCGTACAATTGTGAATGAGATCTGTTTCTTCCTTTCTCTTTCGGTTGCTTCATTTTTGGAGTATAAGAATGTAACTGATTTCTGTACATTGACTTTGTACCCTGCATCATTACTGAATTCATTGATCAGTTCTAGAAGGCTTCTGGTGGAGTCGATTGGGTTTTCCATGTAGAGTATCATGTCGTCTGCGAAAAGGGAAAGTTTGACTTCTTCTTTGCCGATTCTGATGCCTTTTATTTCCTTTTGTTGTCTGATTGCTGATGCTAGGACTTCCAACACTATGTTAAACAACGGTGGTGAGAGTGGACATCCATGTCATGTCCCTGATCTCAGGGGGAAAGCTCTCAGTTTTTCCCCATTGAGGATAACATTGGCTGTGTGCTTTTCGTAAGACACACAGACCAATGGAATAGAATAGAGAGCCCACAACTGGACCCACAAGTATATGGCCAATTAATCTTTGACAAAGCAAGAATGAGTGTCTGATGGAAAAAAGACAGCCTCTTCAACAGGTGGTGTTGGGAGAGCTGGACAACCACATGTAGAAAAATGAAATTAGACCACATTCTGACACCATTCACAAAAATAAACTGAAAATGGATAAAGAATCTGAATGTGAGACAGGAAACCATAAAAACCCTCGAGGAGAAAGCAGGAAATAGCCTCCTAGACCTCAATTGCAGCAATTTCTTCCTCGACACATTCCCAGAGGCAAGGAAATCAATAACAAAGCTGAACTACTGTGACCTCATCAAGATAAAAAGCTTCTGCAAGGCAAAGGAAACAATCAAAAAAACTAACAGGCAACCAACAGAATGGGAAAAGATAGTGGCAAATGGCATATCTGATAAAAGGCTAGTATCCAAAATATACAAAAAGCTCACTAAACTCCATACATGAAAAATGAATGATCCAGTGAAGAAATAGGCAGAAGACCTGGATAGACACTTCTCCAAAGAGGACATCCAGATGGCCAACAGACACATGAAACGATGCTCAGAGTCACTCGTCATCAGGGAAATTCAAATCAAAACCACACTGAGATACCACCTCACACCGGTCAGAGTCGCTAAAATGAACAAATCAAGACACTATAGATGCTGGTGAGGATGTGGAGAAACAGGCACCCTCCTACACTGTTGATGGCAATGTAAACTGGTGCAGCCGCTCTGGAAAACACTGTGGAGGCACCTCAAAAAACTATCGATAGAACTCCCCTTTGACCCAACCATAACACTGCTAGGGATTTACCCAAGGGATACAGAAGTGCTGATGCATAGGAGCACATGTACCCCAATGTTTCTACAATAGCCAAATCATGGAAAGAGCTAAATGTCCAAAAACTGATGAATGAATCAAGAAGGTGTGGTAGGTGTATATATATATATACACAATGGAGTACTATATGGCAATGAGGAAGAATGAAATATGGTCATTTGTAGCAAAGTGGATGGACCTTGAGGGTGTCATGCTAAGTGAAATAAGTCAGGCAGAGAAGGATAGATACCATATGTTTGCATTCATAGGTCTAACAGGAGAGACCTGGCAGGGGACCATGGGGAGAGGAAGGGTGAAAGAGAGTGGGGGAGAGTGAGGGACACAGATCAAGGGAGACTACTGAATACTGAAAACAAACCATGGACTGAAGGGTGAGGAAAAGGGAGGGAGGGGGTGATGGTCATGGTGGGGGGCACTTGTGGGGAGAAACACTGGGTGTTATATGGAAAACAATTTGACAATAAACTAATAAAAACAATAAAAGAAAAAAAGAAAAAAGAAAGCCTGCTATTTTTAAAAAGGGTGTTAAGAGAAGATAAAATTGAATATTAGATTAAAGCCATCAACTCAATTAGATCAGAATAATATCAAAAAGAAATAAGTTATAAAGGGGACAAAAAAGTAAACTACAATAAAATGGACTTATTCCAAAAAAATTAACAATTACATTAAATACAAATACACTGCATTTGACAGGTAGAAGTTGGGATAGACAGAATAGTCTTCATCAAAGGAAAGTAGTGGACTAGTGATACACACCTCAATATGATGAATTTCAGAACAAAGAGGCCATGCATTTACTATGAGTCAATGTTGTGATTCAATTTACAGAAAACTATAGAATAGGCAGTAAACACTAAAACAAAGTGATACAGATCAGGATAGTAGTTGCATCTGGGGGAAGTAACTGAGAAAGAACATGACAGAACTTTCTAAGTTAATAAAAGTATTCTAGACCTTGAATTTTTAACGGCTATGTGACTACATACATTTATCAAAACTTATCAGACCATATACTTAAAATATCTTCCTTTCATTGGATGTAAAATTAATCTCAGAAAAATAATTGTATTACCAAAAAACAAAAAACCAATCAATCAATATCTCTAAGTACTAGATGTCCCCACCCAAAATGCCTATCAAATCTAATGATCATTTCTACAGAAAAAAAAAAAAAAACAGAACAGTGATGGTTATTAAGAATTTAATTCTTAGGGCATCTGGGTGGCTCAGTAGGGTAAGCACCTGACTTTGGCTCAGGTCATGATCTCACAGTTAGTGGGTTCAAACCCCATGTCAGGCTCTGTGCTGATAGCTCAGAGCCTGGAGCCTGTCTTCAGAGTCTGTGTCTCCCTCTCTCTCTGACCCTCACCTGCTCACACTGTCTCTCTCTCTCTCTCTCTCAAAAATAAAAAATAAAATATTTTAAAAAGTAAAAAATAAACATTAGTGCAAAACAGTGACTTTGGATCTCTATTATGATAAAAGTTTAAATGATCAACATTGTATTTGATCATTTAATTTGTATAATTCCTACAGAATGACTCTGAGAAATTTAATATTGGGAAATAAGTAGCATGTAGCATAGGAAAAGGCTTTATGGGGCACCCAGTGACTCTGTAGGTTGACTGTCCAACTTCAGCTCAGCTCATGATCTCATGGTTTGTGAGTTCAAGCCCAACATCAGGCTCACTGCTGTCAGCATGGAGCCTGCTTCAGATCCTCGGTCCCCCTCTCTCTGTGCTCCTCCTCTGTTCATGCTCCCTCTCTTTCTTTCTCTCAAAAAAAAGAGAGAAAAGAAAATTCCATCTCTCTCTAATCTGCAAAATGACGCCTTATGAACTATACCAAGGACATCTGCTTCAATAGCCAAGTGCAGATCACAATGTGGCCCATTAAAGGCAAAGGTTCTATGTGCTACTTGAGAAGTCCATGCTCCAGGTGCTTGAGGAGCATAACACAAAGCCCCATGTGGGGTGGTGGGGGGTAGGTAGGGGTCAAACATTATAGTCAGAAGATCCTGAAGGTTCAGCTTTAACTAAAAAGTTTGAAATTTCTGCCCTCATAAAACTGAGATACTGTTCTCCTTATGAATATTGCCATCTGCAACAACATGGATGGATCTTTATGGGCATTATGCAAAGTAAGTCAAATATAAGGACTCCTGGGTGGCTCTGTAGGTTAAGCATCTGACTTAAGTTCAAGTTATGACCTCACTGTTAGGGAGTTTGAGCCCCACATCAGGCTCTTTGCTGTCAGCACAGAGCCCAACTTGGATCCTCTATTTCCCCTCTCCCTGATCTCTGCCCCTCCCCAGCTAGTCCTCTCTCTCTTTTTCTCTCTCTCTTTCTCTCTTTGTCTCTCCCCCTCTCCTTCTAAATAAATAAATAAAGACTTAAAAATAACTCAAACATAGAAAGACAAATACCATTGATTTCACTTATATGTGGAATATTAAAATAGAAATCAATAAGCTGGATTCATAGATACAGAGAAGACATTGGTGGTGGCCAGAGTCTGGATAGGGAAACCGGGTGAAATGGGTGAGGGTGGTAAATAGGAAGAAGCTCCAAGTTATAAAGTAAACAAATATTACATCATGGCTATGTAATAATGTACAACATAGTGTCTACAATTAATAACAGTATTCTTTATTTGAAAATTGCAAAGAGTAGCTCTTAAAACTTTTCATCGCAAGAAAAAATTAGAACAATGTGTAGTAATGGATGCTAACTAGACTCACTACAGTGATCATTTTTCAATATTGAATTTATTAGGTTGTACAGCTGAAACCAATAGTAATGTTATATACTTGTTATATCTCAATTTAAGAAAAGTTAAGTCCGTTCTCCATACTTTTATCTGGGCTTCTTTGTGACACAGATAACCTTAAACCACAGGAGCAGAATGTGGCAAAAATAATGTTAATCCTAAAGGTTGGTTTGACAGATCTTAAAACTTACTTTTCTGAAACAACCATTGCCCTAAAATATCTGTAGTATGGTAGAGCCCAACCTACTCTCTTGGAGGATAAAGAGAAGTAACATATCTGAGTATATGCTGAATACATGAATGAGGCCATCTTGGAACATGTACTCCATTCAAACTCCATTTGCACCAGTCAGGCTGTTTCCAGGGGAAACCAGAAGGAACACCCAACTGAATGCAACCCCAATAGCAGAATCAAATAAACTAAATTGCTTTCATTCTAAGCCTTTAGGTTTTGGTTTTTCAATTTAAAACTGCTAATTTGGTGGTTAAACTTTGTGGTTGTAAGCCACTAATTGTTGGCCTACTGTTGTTTGCCAGTGTGTAGCAGTAAATAACTTACACACTTACTAAGTTCACACAAGGCAGGTAATCTAGATAAACACTGTGAAGTGTCAGGGGACTGTCACATGGATAGTGTTATTAAAACTCCTGTGGTCTGGGTGACACAGAGATTTCCCCAATTAAAATAGAAACTGTTTTCTAATCACATTTCCTACCATAGAAAAGAGACATAGTATTGTATGGGCCTTTAAATTTGGGAAGTAACATATACTGTATGTGAGGGTGCAATTTCAAATCTTCTATATTGTGACTATAAAGATGAGTCCTTTACAGGAGGATCCACTGACAAAGGCAAAGCAGGAAAGAGTCAAATCCCTTTGGGGTGAAAATAAATGTCACCTGAGCCGTCAAACAACTGAGAGCTAAGAGCTGAGTGTGGAGGGATCAAGCATGATTCCCAGATTATTCTGTCACCCAGTCTCCTGTAGTTCTCTTGCTTGTAGCCTGAGATGCCTTAACAACAGCCTGCATTTATCAGGATATTAAGATCTCATAGATGAAGAAATTTATGGAAACTATTCTCCATCTTTAGGTCATTTGTGAGCCTGACATGAAAGGACTTTGGCTCATGTCCCCAAGGCACTTATGAAATCCTACCTACCAATATTTCCTTTTGATGCTGAGGTAGCAGAAACTGTGTGACGTGATGGGAACCTGAATACATCCAGTGGTTTTCCCACAAAGCTCACCTCCTAATCTGAATGCCCCCATGGCCAATTTGGACTTTTCCCAAAGCTGCAGAAAGTGTCGAGTGACATGGCCAGACAGCACTGCAAATGGCCCACTGTGAGGTGAACTTTGGCCACTGAGAAAGGG
Organism: Helogale parvula; assembly: GCA_004023845.1. Taxonomy (NCBI): domain Eukaryota; kingdom Metazoa; phylum Chordata; class Mammalia; order Carnivora; family Herpestidae; genus Helogale; species Helogale parvula. The sequence goes on from PJEM01007332.1 coordinate 46,047, forward strand.
AAGCCAATGGTTACATTTTCCCCCTTCATGGCTATTTACAGATTGGAAAAGGAACAAAACAGTCTCCTTTGGAAGGGATATCAAGAAATTCATTGTGCAAGTAGATAGACTCCAGCTAAAAGTATAGACAAGCAAGGGTCTAAGATTTTTGACGTTGTATGGAAAAGGAAGCAGGAGGTTTGATGAGAGTAGGAAGGCCAAAGAAAGAACAACTAGAATGAGGAGAAAAAAAAGAGCAAGGGATAGGAGAAGAATAAGAAAGAATATTAGTGATCAAGAGTCAACATTAATGGCTTACACTCAAAAAGTGAAAGACTGAATGCCTACAGTACCATTTTTCCAAGGTATGAGCTAGAATTAAACTTTCCACCAATTTCTCCAGAAATCAACAGAGATGCAATTAAGAAGAAAAGCAGTGAACCCCAGTGGTACCATTGAATCAACTATTTTCCAATCAAATAGAACTTTCAAAGGAGTAGAATGAAACTTCAATAAACATCCTCCCAAACTGATATTTTAATAATGTGTTACATTAAATATTTAATATCTTTATATATTTAAATTCATGACTTCTGTGAAAAAGATATCAATCATACACAATTCTTTCTGTTTCCTGATATGCTTTGGATTAGTGATATGGTCCTAACTGCAACAACGGCTGGTTTTTAAATTTAGCAAATAAACAAAAAATTAAAACATTTTACACGTTGAAAACATCACTATTAGTTCTCTATTGTGGTTCTGAATATGGAGAAATACCATGGGAGAGAGGCTTTCCCCAAGGTCATTAACAGTTTGCATCATTCTCTTTGAATAGACCTAATAAGTAGAGAAAGAAGCTTTTGTTGCCAAAGATACTGTGAAATGGCAGATTTCAGCAGGTGAGATAAGAACCAGGAATAAGGAAGACCTGACTTTTACCAGTCCTTGAATTTTGGAGGTCAGAGATTTCTGATACTAATCATCACAAAGCAATTTTTAAGGCATTTTGCTCCTATGGATTGCTGCACCCAAATTATCTCAGAAGAGATACAAATATAAAACAAATTTCAAGCCCTGGACAGTAATGGTGGGTTGTTTTTCTTCTATAATGGACATAAAAAGGATTATGGAAAAGGGGAATTAAATAAAATCGCTATATTTTTGAATACCTGTAAAATACATGCAAGACACTGTTCTCAGAAATAAGGGGAGAACAAAATTATTAAGATGATAATCAGAAAATAAAGGTCATCTACACATAATTATTAGTTATATACATGTATAATCATATATAAATTATAGTAACATGGTTGTGAAAAAGAATATAACAATAATCAAAAGAAATTGAGGCACTGTCATGTTTGAAATGCTCAGAAGGAAGAGGAAGAAATTCTTTGAGATGAATCTTGATTCAAAAAGAAACAAGGGTTCTTCTACGACCATATTGAGAGAATAAGAGAAGGATAATACCCAAACTTGTGTTTCTTCTAAAATGCCAGTTTCTTTAAAAAGCAAAATGAGCTACATAATTCACAGTTACCAAAAACTATTATTGAGGCCTCTTAAATGGAAGGGCTCTCTCCAGGGGAAAATAGTTGTTTTTGTTTTGTTGACTTGTTTTTGTTTTTTAATTCAGAAAGAATAACAAAGGAGAATGAACATGTAAAATCAAGGGGGTAATCTTGAGTCTGAATCTGAATTACTATGCTATTAAGATTTTTTGTCATTATTGTGATTATCCTTATTTTGTGCTGAATAAGAGAAGACCCGCCTGTTATGACTACTCTGTTAGCTCTGCTACACAGACTTGAGGAAGTACAGCCTTGTCGTTTCCCAAAGGCTGGAAGTAACAGGCACAATGTTGCTGCAGAGACAGTTGAGAGCACAGAGGTAGGTAGAAGCCAAAAATGCTACATGTGACAGATCTTGAGGGGATGTGGCCTCAGATGGACAAAATTCCTAATGATGACCTAAAACACTGTGACCACATCCTAACCTACAATCAGAGGATTCATTTCCGTCTGTGGCTCAGTTTGAAGAAGAAGTCGTACATTTGACTAAAGACTATTGCACATACCCCTTTCCATACACACATTCTGGTGACCTCACTAGAGCACCTGAGGTCCCAGCACTAAAGCTTTATCTGGCATTGTCCTCTTCTTATATCAATTTAAAGTACTTTTAACAATGACCTCTTCAAAATACGTGATGCGGGAGAATAGATATATATAAGTAACATGAAACCTGAAAGACTAAAAAGGTGAATGAAGGCATTAGTGAGATTAAGAGCAAAGTCCTTTCTTTTTTTCCTCACTATCTTTTTACTGTGTTTAGTTAACAGACAAATGTTTAAATACTAGGTCAGGGGCACCTAGGGGGTTCAGTCAATTGGTTAGAGGCTGACTCTTGATTTTGGATCAGGTCATGATCTCAGGGTTAATGGACTAGAACCCCCAGATGGCTCTGCACTGATGGTGTGGAGCCGGCTTGGGATCCCCTTTCTCTCTCTCTTTCTCTGCCTCCCCTCCCCTTATCTTCCTCTCACAAATAACAAATTACTTACTCTCTTATTTAATTAATTAATTAATCTACTATGGCAAAGTAATTTCCAGGGTATCATCAAACACTGAGTCTACACTAGAGAACTTTTCCCCAGATTTCAATTCCCCTCCTTTCAAGTCCAACACATCTTGATCTGTATCTTGAAGATTCTTTTATTCCTTTATCTTCTTTTATCTTCTTATCTTTATTTTTTACTTTATTATTTTATTTTTATTTTAATTCCCTTATTAAGGTTTCTTGACTATTCAAACTGACAAAACTGAATTTGTTTTATAGTAGAAATAACTCTTCATATGATAGAGAATAATGAAATTGAAACTTTCTCATTTCACAAACAGGACACTAGAAGCCCCTGAAAATAAATGATTTTCCTAGAGTTATAGCACCACTGTCTCAGAATAAGGTTGGTATAATTTTATCCTTATTTTAAATGCACCCACCACCTCTAGGCTATAAGAGCTTGATATCAAATTGGGGACCATAAATTCATGGACACAAAAATCAGAGTTTCCTAAGAAGTTTCTTCAGATGTCACCAACACTCAACACTTCATTTGAGTGTTCAAATAGTTGAGTATCCAGAAGGGAAAATATGATACAGGTTTTTATTTCTGTGACAAAAATAAGACAGGCTTTTCCATATATATATTATCATATCCCCCAACATGTAGTTGTTTCAAAATTAAGTTGAGACACTTATACAGGATTAGAACTAGTAAACTTCTAGAAACAGACTTTTAAAATCTTTTTTAAAAGGGAGATTCTTGGTTAGATATATGGCTTAGAGAATTTGCTTTAGATCTCTGGACTTGGTTTCTTCATATGAAGTGAAGGAATGGACTCCAATGGAGGTAAGATGATCAAAATATGGATGCCTCAATTTTTTTTAACGATGTATGCCAAGTAGCAGCAAGTACCCATTTTTCCATTTTCAACTCATGATGGTTCTCCATTTATTCTGAATCAGAAATAAATGGTTTTTTTGCTTGTTCTGTTTTTTTTTTTTCAGATATTTTCGTGGTCTCTTGGGAATTGGGCATGCTACACTAATTCCATGGAAAAAGTAAACAATGTAACTGAATTCCTTTTCTGGGGTCTTTCTCAGAACACAGAGGTTGAAGAGGTTTGTTTCGTGGTGTTTTCTCTCTTCTCCATGGTCATTCTTCTGGGAAACCTCCTCATCATGCTGACCATTTACACGGGCAAGCTTTTCAAGTCTCCTATGTATTTCTTCCTCAGCTACTTGTCTTTTATGGATATTTGTTACTCTTCAGTCACAGCTCCTAAGATGATAGTTGACCTATTGGCCAGGAGCAAAACAATCTCCTATGTGGGGTGTATGTTGCAGCTCTTTGGGGTACATTTCTTTGGTTGCACTGAGATCTTCATCCTTATCGTAATAGCCTATGATCGTTATGTGGCGATCTATAAACCCCTACACTACACGACCATCATGGACTGGGACAGATGCAATAAAATGCTGCTGGCGGCCTAGATAGGTGGGTTCCTACACTCCATTATCCAAGTGGCTCTGGTAGTCCAGCTACCCTTTTGTGGACCCAATGAGATCGATCACTACTTTTGTGATGTCCACCCAGTGCTGAAACTTGCCTGCACGGACACATATGTTGTTGGTGTTGTTGTGACAGCCGAAGTGGTACCATTGCTCTGGGGAGCTTCATTATCGTGATAGTTTCTTATGCCATCATCCTGAGGTCCCTGAGGAAGCACTCAGCAGAAAGCAGGTGCAAGGCACTCTCCACCTGTGGCTCCCACATTGCTGTGGTCATCATCTTTTTTGGTCCCTGTACTTTCATGTATATGCACCCTGATACCACCTTTTCAGAGGATAAGATGGTGGCTGTATTTTACACCATTATCACTCCCATGTTAAATCTCCTGATTTATACCCTGAGGAATGCAGGAGTAAAGAATGCAATGAAAAGACTGTGGGGAAGGAAGATTTTCTCTGAGGCTAATGTTAAATAGTTGACAGTAACAACTTAAGCCAGATGATCTGAAATGTTCTGATCTGTTCAGTGAAGACAGTAATAAAAACATAACGGGGTTTTTGGAGGAGCAAAAGAGAGACTAACACATGCTACACAACTGAGGTATTATTTGTCATCATAGTTTATTAAACTCACAAGCTCAGCATGATCATACTCAATACTCATATCTTCCTCCCCATTTTGGCCTTTCTGCCATTTTCTTAAAGAATGAGAACCTACTCTGAAGCATTTAAGTCTGTTTTCAAGCTTTTAGAACTGTGATTGAAAAATATTGCACACTCAGTATATATGTGTTGCATACACAGAAGTGTACATGAAAAATAACAGAGATCTAAGCTACAGTGCTCTGGTAGACGTTTTCCAAAATACAGTGGAAACGAATCTAGTGAAGCCACAAGGGGAGATGAGGTGTGTGCAGCACGTGAATGATAAAACACGCTTGAAAAATGAAAGACCTGTTCTCATCTTCTGCCCTCGGGAGAAAGCTTTCCATTATCTAGGACCCATTTTCTTTACCCAAACAATAAGCAAATTAGGGAGAAACTACCTCCAAGATTCCATTTGTAATTCAAACACCCCACTAATATGCTTCTGCTATCTGGCTAATTATGACTTGCCAGTAGCCAGCAGTCCCCATTAATGTCAAGTGACAAAAAGAAAAAAAAAAACTATAGAAACTCAATGACACTAAAGAAAGACATCTGTGGGTGAGTAGGTGATCTGACTCAATGAACAGGGCAAATACAATCCTGAAATGTATGGTTTGGAAACTGCATTTCCTCCAATGTTTCAACCAAGAAGCTTTATTGAAAACAGTGAGCCATTCATCACACGTCCCTCCTTCACATCACACAAACTGAGCTTTATTTTTTTATAACAAATGTACAGATCACTAATTATTCCTTTCATTGTTACATTGATTATGCACAATCTGATTTTTCAAGTTACTACCTATACCTGGTAAGTGTATGTGGCTGTGGAGTGTGTGTGGGGGGGTATGTGTGCCTTATGATGAGAACTGTACGTAGTGCTTTAAAAAATATCTCTGATACTGATATATACATAAAACTGGTGATAAGAAAGGCAGCACCATAATTAGAAATTGTAATTAAAGACCCTGGCTGTGGGACCACACAAATCCAAGTTTTGCCCCAGCTTGGAATCTCCATGCACCGCCATTTACTCACTTTTGATTAATGATTAGGTCAGTGCTTCTCAATCATGGGAATCACCTTGTGAGATTTTTGAAGAGATTACAGAATCTGTGATGAGAGTTTCTAACACGCTAGAACATGGTAAAGGGGTATTCAAAAATCTGTATTTTTAACAAGCTCATGGCATAATTTTTGTATAGTCAGTGGAATATCTGAGCACATAGATTTGGAAACACTGGAGCTAGATGATAATTTATGTTCTTAGAGCACAAGAGGTCTATGAGCCAATAAAATCCAAGGAACTCTATATATGAACATATGCCCTTGTTGTTGCCTGGATGGCTGAGTCTGTTGGGTATCTGGCTGTGGCTCAGATCATGATCTTGCAGTCTGTGAGTTCAAGCCTCGTGTCGGGCTCTGTGCTGACAGCTCAGAGCCTGGAGCCTGCTTCAGATTCTGTCTTCCTCTCTCTCTGCCCCTCCTCTGCTCATACTCTGTCTTTCTCTCCTCTCTATTAAAACTAAAATAAAAACATAAAAAATATTGAATATATGCCCTTGTCTATTATGCTTAACAATGCAAAGGGAGCTAAACTTGATCTAAATTTAGGAACCTGTGGAATAAATAAACATTCCATTTGAAAATACCCTCCACAATATTTTTTCCTTCATGTCTTTGCACTAATAGCATCTTGAATACCAAGCAGTGTTAGTTCTACTGAAGGTCTGACCTCCCTATGATGGAAAAAGCTGTCAGGTTTGTTATTCTCAAAGGCCAAGAAGCTGGATATATTAAATAGTATTCAGATTTCTACCAGTGACTTTATACATTTATGTCTGTTCACAAAAGTTCTCTGGGTCAATTTCAATCAGAGGAGCTCAGAGAGTCTACTCTTGGTTCCTTGGAAAGAGATGACCAAGAATCATTAGAATCTAGATGCCCCCTACTTCAGTAGAGGTGAGTCTGGTTTCTAAGCTGATTTTCTCTCATAGACATACAACCACAACACTGGCTGCAGAACAATGGAGTTTTGCAGTTTTCATAGCTTTACAACCTTGCTGTTACAGATGACAGATGTGCCTTTGAGTAGAGCTTTCATTGATGAAAATAATTGGCAATGCTTCTAATTTACCAGATGGATAAATTAGTTCATTTCATAGTGGAAAATAATAAACGTATGTCCCCTTAGGTCTTCTAACCAGTGGTTATACTTCTGTCCCCAAGCACAGCAAAATCATTTTAAAACATGGTTTATTGTACTGCTCAATTTAATATGTAAAATTACTTTTCATTTTTCTCCATAGTTTATCTTTTTTTTTCATTTAAACATACCTGGGAAATTAAGACACTTGTCACATGTCACAGCCTCTGGAATTTGCCATTTTTATAATAACTGAGTGGGAATGCTTCATTTGGATAGTGTTTTAATTCTATCCATAGCTTACACAATGACCAGTTTTGTTTTTAAATACAATGTATCTTGTTCCTTCACTCACCCCACGTTGGGGCAGCACTTGTCCCGTCTAGCCGCCTCGGCCCGCGGTAAATTTTTGTGGGTCCTTTCCTGAGTAGTTAATGATTATTTTATCTGTGACCTATCTATTCTTTCCTGAAAAAGGGAATTTCTTGGGCCCTTATGTGTCTCAGGCAGTTAAGCATCCGACTTTAGCTCACATCATGATCTCTCTGTTCATGGGTTTGAGCTCCGTGTCATGTTCTGTGCCGACAGCTCAGAGCCTGCAGCCTGCTTCAGAGTCTGTGTCTCCTCCTCTCTCTGAACCTCTCCTGCTCACACTCCGTCTCTCAAAAATAAATAATAAACATTAAAAGATTAAAAAAGAAAATTCCTTTATTGAGTCTAGAATGGTATTAAAAGGTGTAAGAAGACTGAAACCAGTTAAAAGATTATAGCATGATTAGGGTTAGGGAGAATCAATATAAAAACGAAGTCAATTCTCAAATTTATCAATAGGTTCAATAATTAAAACAAAAATTCTGACAAAATTTTTCATGAAAAACTGATTTAGTTTCTCAGAAAGAGTTATTATCCAGTGTAGGTCAACTAATTTTTTGAAAAGAAGAGAAAAAGAATAGACATACATACTTTTTCAGAATTGACGTGTCTTATAAAATGATGACACTTAAAAGGTTGTAGGTAGAGACATATTGCTGGACTTGAAGACACTCAATAAAAAACACATACATCTTGTAATTTAGTGTATATTTAAGTTGAAATTTCAGATTGATATAAACTCTGGTGATTCAAAGTGATGTGATCTTTAATATTAGGACTTTGAATCTCCATGTGGAAAAAATATATCTCACAAGGCACAAGAAATTATCATCCAAACAGGTTAAAGATACAAACGTATCAAACAAAACTAGGAAAAAATATTTGAGAAATAATTAGAATGGGTTTATTGCTTAGGTAGGAAAACTTTTTAGTCAAAACACAAAAAGCAAATTTTTAAAAAAGTCTATTTAAAATTTTTGTCAACTTCCGCTAACCCAAATATTTCTAAAAGTGGTCAATTGGAATAAATACTTATAAATCTTGGGACTCGATCATATAAACACTAGTAGCCCAATTTTTTCTATATGGTCTGAAATTGCAAAATGTTTGACAAGGCAATAGACAGTAGGAAATTACTATTGGCCAAAACCGTATATAAAAATAATCAAGTTTATTAAAATCAGGGAAATGCAGATTAAACAAGAATGAGATATTATATTTCCACTCATCAAACTAATAAAAAATAAAATTTAAAAGTTTGCCCATGTGAAGTTTTGATGAGCGTCCCTGCAAAATTATCCCAGAAAGAATACGAAAGGACATCCTCTGCAGACATTTAAATGTGGAAAATGAAAATAGAGGTGATCTAAAACCTGACAATAGAATTGAAATAATGAGTGGTATGTTCTTGTTATGGAGAACTAGACAAGCTTCATGTTTGATGCCTAGGAGACATCCACCATGATACAAATCACTAACACATATGTTGCATGGAAAACATAATCAGGTACACAAAAATAATCATAGCATGATAACATGCATATTAAAAGGAGAGAAGGAGGAGGAAGAGGAGCAAGAGGATCACAGCCACAGAGATCATGTAATTTCTATGAGAACCTCTGTGCTTATAAATTAATAAGAAAAAGTGTGGAAGGAAAGATTTACTTCTCAGAAATAAAGGGGATGATGAGCAATGGGGATTTTAGTATTATACAATATTTTAATTTATCAAAGATATTATATTCAATTATTACTTCTGTAATTTAAAATAATTTAAAACCCATCATTGAGCATCGTTTCATGTGCCTGTTGGCCATCTGGATGTCCGCTTTGGAGAAGTGTCTATTCATGTCTTCTTCCTATTTCTTCACTGGATTATTCATTTTTTGGGTGTGACGTTTGGTGAGTTCCTTGTAGATTTTGGATAAGAGCCCTTAATCCAATATGCAATTTGTCACTAACTTTTCCTATTCTATTGGCTGCCTATTAGTTTTTTGGATTTTTCTTTTGCAGTGCAGAAGCTTTTTATCTTGATGAGGTCCCAATAGTTTACTTTTGTTCTTGCTTCCCTTGCCTTTGAGGATGTGTTGAGTAGGAAATTGCTGTGATTGTGCTCAGCATCAGTCATCATCAGGGAAATACAAATCAAAACCACCCTAAGATACCACCTCACACCAGTCAGAGTGGCTAAAATGAACAAAACTTGAGACTAGAGACGCTGACGAGGATGTGGAGAAACGGGAATGCTCCTACACTGTTGGTAGGAATGTAAACTGGTGTAGCTGCTCTGGAAAACAGTGTGGAGGTTCTTCAAAAAACGATCAATAGAACTCCCCTTTGACCCAGCAATAGCACTGCTGGGGACCTACCCAAGGGATACAGAAGTGCTGATGCATAGGGGCACATAAACCCCAATGTTCATAGCAGCGCTGTCAACAATAGCCAAATCATGGAAAGAGCCTAATGTCCAATCAACTGATGAATGGATAAAGAAGATGTGGTATATATATATATATATATATATATATATATATATATATATATATATATGTGTATGTGTGTGTGTGTGTGTGTGTGTGTGTATATACACACACACAATGGAATACTACATGGCAATGAGAAAGAATGAAATATGGCCATTTGTAGCAAAGAATGGACCTCAAGGGAGTCATACTAAGCAAAATAAATCAGGCAGAGAACAGATACTATATGTTGTCACTCATAGGTCTAACAGGAGAATCCTAAGAGGGGACCATGGTAGGGGGAAATGGAGAGGAAAAGAGTTAGGGAAAGGGAATGAGGCAAATCATGAGAGACTCTTGAATACTGGAAACAACCTGAGGACTGAAGAGGGAGAGGGGATAAGGAAGGGGGTGAGGGTCATGGAGAGGGGCACGTGTGGGGAAGAGCACTGGATGTTATATGGAAACCAACTTCATAATAAACTATTAAAAAAACACCTCATCATTATATGGGCACCTCAGAGGCTCAGTTGGTTGAGCATCTGGCTTCAGCTCAGGCCATGACCTCCCAGTTCATCAGGCTCCCTGATGTCAGCATGGCAGTAAAAAGCCCACTTCAGAACCTCTGTCCCCATCTCTTTGCCCCTCTCCAACATGCACCATCCCAAAAAATAAATATATATTTTTAAAAACTCATCATTTTAGGTTTAAAAAGAATACAATACATAATGAATGAAATTAAACAAACAGTAATCCTTTACCAGAATTCAGTAAATTTATGACATCACTAATTACTGGATTTTTCCCCAATGACTTTAGCAAGTGTAGACATAAACACTCCTCCTCAAGCATTTTATGTCATTAACTGTCATTAAAAATGTAAACATAACTAGATGGATACATAGGTATCCAACTTCCCACACTCCTCCATGAGGAGATATTTGATATGAGGAAACAGAAACACACCTACATCTGCACCTACTTCATACTAATATCCTCATCTCTTTTACACCTGTATCTGGAATTTGTCTTTCTATCAGCATTAGAACATCTACTTATACTGTTATAATCCTGATAAAATTTAAAGACATTTCAAGACAATTTCTTCAATCTATCACTCTTACTGTTGAGGATTCAAGTTCATAATTAGCTCGTTCCTGCTCCTTGTTTTGCAGAACCAACACTAGCTTTTATTTTCATTTTTACAGAAGGAAACAATAAATTTGCAATAGAGATTGCCAAAACATCAGGGTTTGCTGCACAAAAGTTATCAGCCTTCAATATGTGTGTACTCAACAGAGTGCCACAATATTTACAATTTCTGATTACCTGAAATCTTCATCTCTGCTGCAACAAGTTCATTAAGAAAGTCTAAAGCAGACAACATGCTAAAAAGGACAGTCAGGACACTGATGTTCACTCTGCTTTACCACAACCTCTAAAATGGGATTAAAAAGGGAAATAAAAAACCACTCAACCTTTGTTTGCCAGGATCATCTTATTCTCACAGAAAATACTTCTTTTTTTTCTTTTTTTTTGTCAGTTTTAGTAGTTTTTTAAATAATTTATTGTCAAATTGGTTTCCATATAACACACAGTACTCTCCCCCAGAGGTGCCCTCCTCCATTACCACCACCGCATCCTCCCCCAACCTTCAACCCTTGGTTCCTTTTCAGTATTCAATGGTCTCTCAGGTTTTGCATCCCTCTCTCTCCCCATCTCTCTTTCCATCTTCCCCTCCATGTGCCAGACTGACTGGCTAATTTCTAAAATAAAATTGCCAATCTGTATTTGCAAGAGAAACAGGTTACCATGCGAGAAAGTGGGAGACAGTACTTGTTAGGCTGAATGCATTCCAATGTAAGGTCCACTAAACTTGAATAATCTTAGGCAAGTTACACACCCACTGAGCCTTGTGTTTTTCATCTGTAAAACAATGATAATAATAGTACCTACCACATAAGATTCATGGAAAAATCTAACTAATATATTCATATAAAACATTTAAGCACCGATATGTGAATCGAAATCATTGTAAGAATTAACTAAATATTACCTTATTAATTTTAGAAGGACTAATATTCTATAAATGCTTCACCATTCATATGACAAGGGGAGCTATGGGAACATTTTTTTCAATGAGTTTAACATGCCACTGAATATAGATTTCTACAGAAGTTTTGACAACTAACCACTACTGAAAATCCCAAACTAATGACCAAGACTGGAGTAGGTGAATAGGATCTCCCATTTCACAGATGGGAGAACTGAAATCAAAGAAAATATTTGTTCATAAAGACCTCCAATATTTTACAAAAGACAATCCTTTATTATTTAGAATAAGTGAATCAAATACTTTAAGAAAATAATTATTTTATCCCTCTATTACAGTAGGTTTTTTGTACATTTCTGCAGGTGTCTTTTGAAAATTTTAATAACATATGTATGATCTCTCTTTGTTGAAGCATTCACTAATTCTAATATTTGAACTTATCTAACTGTGGTCACTGAAAATTTCTTCCATACTACTCCTATTCATTTCAAATATCAGAGATTATTGCTCATTATTACATACTTGTGGTCAGTTAGGCAAAAAAATGGAGATTCCTGTCCTGATCTGCCACATCCTGCTTAAAGTGTTTGGATATCTATTTCCTCTTAAGAAACTGAGGAATTGTAGATTTCATAAATTCTTCCATCTGCAGAGAACTAAGTTTTTTAATCAAGTGCTTTAATAACTCATTTACCAGTTTACCAAAATGATCAAACAAGTTTCCTTCATTTTCTTACCATCTTTACTCTATTTTAAGTCTATGTGATTGTTTGGTTTTTTATCATTGGTTTTCTATCCAAAGCAGAGCACACAACCTATCACAATTTCCCATATCTTCCTGAGCTGGCAGCTAACCTGTTTCAAGTTTCAAAACAGGGTTTCAAAATAGACTTTCCTTTTTTTCATTTTCTATTAGAAAAGACTTTTTACAACTGTTTTGTGATCTATTAAAATGCAAAATTGTTACATACATTAGGAGCCTAAAAGGTATAAAATAAATCCTTACCAAGAATATATATATATTTGTAATAATATTGATGCAAAAAAATAATAATTTCCTTGGAAACAAGCATATAAAAATAGATTATTCTTGAGCTGTTCAGAGGGATGACATAGTCTCAGGCATGCACAATAGAAAAGGGAAGACTAAAAAAAGATGGAAATTTGGAAAAAAGAACTCACATACTTCATATCAGCCAATTTCAAGTAATATTTAAGGGGATATGTCCTTGTCTTCTTGAACTCAGGACCACAAATGAGATAAAAAATCTAAATCGAAAGAATATATCTCAGGAACAAAAAAAGTAATGTAAAAAATTCTCATGCTTTGTACGTAGTTTTCAAATTATATTTTAAAATAAATATACATCTTAGGGGTACCTGAGTGGCTCAGTAGGTTAAATGTCCAACTTAGTCTCAAGTCCTGATCTTGTGGTTTGTGAGTTCAAACCCCACATCGGGCTCTGTGCTGACAGCTCTCTCTGTCTCTCAATCATAAATTAATGTAAAAAAATGGTTTATAATAAAATAAAATAAATATACATCTTTAAAACTAACTGTATGTCAGACAAGAATGAGAATTAGATCCTAAAACTAGAAGGACAATTCCAAATGTATCTCAGCCTTTCTGGTTTGTCGGTTTGCCCTTTGATGCAGTAATGTTGCTACAAGGTCTACTTTGCTAACTGTGCTGGGCTTGGAGGCTCTTGGAGAAGCTGCATGGGAAGAGTCAGGCAGAGTACTTAAAGGCACTGGAGGGACGTGGGTGCAGTATCAAGGACAATCCCTATGGGAACTCTAGGACAAGGCTACTGAAAATAAACTGGTGATTTTAATTTGCTATTGTTTTGGCCAAGGGGATTTATATGATAGGTGTCTTTTAGATTTCCTCACACATATGACATTAATCATCAAATGTATCTTTTATGGTGGGTGGATGACCAAAAAGTTTTTAAAAGAGACTTCTTATTTCTACACAAGAAATAAACCCTAATGCATTCAATACACTTATCAAGGGTCTTCCACTGCATCTATTACCAAGACTAATTATTTATTAATATTGAAGGCAGTTGCTTTTCCCTAAAATGATTACAGTCAAACATAAATGTTCCCATTCCCACAAAATTTATTTTCATTTTATCACCTTTTCTCCATCTAATTCCACCCCCCCAGTCATCCATTACACTCCGTGTAACTCATTTTGCCAGATCATTTGATTCCCTTTTCATAATCTGAAGTTTTTGGTTTTGTTTTGAGGGCTTTTTGCATATCCTTTAAATATTGATGTTCTTCTCCCATCCTTTCAACAGACTCTTAACTCAATAAAAATAGAGTCTGCTCTTTCTCATATGTACTTAATAGTTTAAATTTTAATGATGGCTAGTATAGTAGTAATAATTGATAACAGTCATTACAATATGCTAGTAATTGTACGAAGTGCTTAAAAGGGATTTTTAAAATTTAATGCACATAATGACCCTATGAGATGATATTATTAATATTTCCACAGAGGCACAAGAGAAAACTGACAAGACTAGGCAGCTAATAACTTAGCATAGTAGAATCTGACCTTGGCTAAGATGTTCTAGTAACCCTACAATGACTGTGAACAGTACTACCACATCTTACACAGAATCTGGATCTTTATTTAAATAATAAAATAATGTCTTGCATAAGATTACACTTAAATTTTGAAATGTGTAGTTAAGAGTCATATTTTGTTTCCCAACTTATACAGTCCACTTATATAGTGAAACCTCAATTGCATCAACAAAATAAATAAGAAAATGTTAATAGTTTTGATCATTTGATGATGGCAAAGCAACAAAATTTAAAGGATTTATTTTTAACTTTTTATTGAACTGGACTCATAATTGTGTTTAACTGCCTAAAGAATTTAATTTTTGTGCTTGTGATAGAAACATTCAAAAGAGGTATGGTTATCTTCATGTGTGCATACGTGGGTGCACCTGCAATTGCACATGTAAATGGTAACAAGAAGATGGCTGAAGGATGCACCAAGCAACAGTGTCAAAACTTAATCAGATATTCATCTTAAGTATTTAGAAGAGACCACTTTATGTGAGATGCATTTACCAGATGTTCAGAGTGATTTCATGTTTACCATTTCATACGTTGAAGTCTGAGTGTCTGATCTGAATCCCAGATGTGTCTTTCGCTGGCTATGATTTGGGGTGAGACACTTATCTTGCAGGAATTTAGAATCTTCACATATAAGTACAATTATTTTTCATATTTAAGTAATCTTAAGCATTAGGCTTCCTGCTGTCAGCACACGGCCTGCTTTAGTCCTCTGCCCCTCCTCTCTCATCTGATTCTCCCCAGCTGATTCTTTCACAGAGGGACAAGGGGAAGAGAAAGAGAGGCTGAAACCTCTCAAAAAAATAGTCTTTGGAGAAGAGAAAAGCATTGTTCTAGGACAGGGAAGGATCCGATCATCCCATCAGTAGCTGCAAAGTGTTCAGAGAGAGATACTTTCTCTAGCTGGGGGACTTTCCTTGGGCTCAGCGCTCTGATCTCAGGCAGTGCCAGGAGAAACTGTTCCCCTACTCCCCTTATTTAATCCCTGGCTAGGATGTTGCCTGGCCTGCAGGAGTAAACTTTGGGCAGTATCATAAAAGTCCTTGGACTAAGTTCTGGAAATGAGGCGGTGCTTGGAAAATACAACTCGGTCCACCTTGGCTATGCTTGCAACACAGGAAGATCAGACCCAAAAGAGTGAGTTGCAACACTTGGTTTGAGAAAGGACCAGGGCACCACCATTTTTCTCCCCACAATCACCAAGGCAGGGCCTCAGGGAGCGGCCGCGAGACCACACAGAGGTGAGACCTGCCTACACCAAACCATGCCCATCTGTACAGGAAAACTACCTTTTGGTTTTTTTATTCCAGAGCACGGGGCAAGACCAACATTGATTGCCTTGATTAACTCTAGATCAATTCTTGCTATTCAGATATATTCTCCCTTATCTCATTTTTATCACTTTCCTCCACTGGACTGGGCACTCTGGTCATTAGTTAGTTTAAACAGTCAATTTAATCCATTCTCTTGATGCATATTTTGCACCTCCATCACAACCTTCCTATCTCTCTCTCTCTGGAATACTCAGACTATACAGTTTCATTGGGTAATATTATCTTCATTTTTTCTCCTCACCTCCTACCATATTCTCCTCTTTCTCTCTCTGAATTAAGCCTTTTAGTCTCTCTAACTGGTGAATGTTCATTTTCACTTCTTCCCCACCCCTGTCAATTCTCTCTTTGTATATGCTCTTCCATGAGCACTGCCTCCACCCTGCTCTTTATTTATATCTGATATTTCTGATTTTATGCTTTTAGACTATCCTTTGTCTTTTGTTATTTTGGTTCTCATTTTTCCCCTTGTTGGTTTGCTTGTTTGTTTGATTTGTCTGTGCATTTGCATACTTTTGTTTCCTGTGTGTTTGTCTGTCTGTTTTCCTTTTTAAGGCTACCTCAAGAAACCAGTCAAAGTACACATGGTGGAGAGTCTCAAATATCACTAGGAGTAGTAAATAAAACAACCAAAGACACAACAAGAGAGACCAAACAACATCATTAAAAGAACATCTCCTGGACAGAAAGGGCCAGGACAGTCAATGAGCCTCTTTAATATAGCAGAACTCACTGGTTCAGAGCACATAACAAGCTTTTAAAACTCACAAGAGACAGAAAGCTACCAAAATGACAAAAAGGAAGGACTCTCCTTTAAAGAAATGCCAGGAAGATGTCACAGCTACAGAATTGCTCAAAACAGATATAAGAAACATAACTGAGCAAGAATTTAGAACAATTGTCATAAAACTAATCACTGGGTTTGGAAAGGCATGGAAGACATCAGAGAAACTATTGCTACAAAGACAATAGACCTTAAGTATAGTTGTGACCAATTAAAAACTGCTATAAATGTGGTGCATAATAAAATGGAGGCAGCCATTGCATGGATTGAAAAGGTAGAAAGGAGAATAGGGGAACTAGAAGACACAATTATAGAAAAAGAGGAAGCTGAGAAAAGAGAGATAAATTAATCCAGGGTCCTGAAAAGAGAATTTAAGAGTTGAGTGATACAATCAAATGGAACATTATCCATATCATAGGAATTCCTGAAGAAGAAAAGAAAGAGAAAGGTGTTGATAGGGTACTTGAACAAATTATAGCCAAGAACTTCCCCAATCTGGGGGAGGAAACAGACATTGAAATCCAAGAGGCACAGAAAACCTCCCTCAGACATAACTTGAATCAATCTTCTGCATGACATATTATAGTGAAACTGGCAAAATATAAGCTTAAAGAGAGAATTCTGAAAGGAGCTAGGGATAAAGGGGCCTTAACATACAAAGGGAAACCTATCAGATTAGTTACAGACCTATCTAACTACTGGAACTTGGCAGGCCAGAAAGGAATGACAGAGATCTTCAAAGTGGTGAATAGAAAAAATATGCAGTCAAGAATCCCTTATCCAGCAAGCCTGCCATTTAGAATAGAAAAAGAGATAAAGGTTTTTCCAAATATAATGTGAAAGAATTCATCACTACTTAACCAGACCTACAAGAAATCCTAAAAGAAACCCTTGAGAGAAATATTAAAAGGAACACAAGGTACCAGAGACACCACTACAAGCATGAACCATACAGAGAACACAATGACTCTAAATCTATAATTTTCAATAATAATACTGAATTTAAATGGACTAATTGCTCCAATCAAAAGACATAGGGTAGCAGAATGGATAAAAAACCAAATCCATTTATTTGCTCTCTGCAAGAGACTCATTTTAAACCTGAAGTCACCTTCAGATTGAAAGTAAAGGGATGGAGAAATATCTATCAATCTGAATGATAAGAATGTGCTAATTGCAGAAGATTTTAATACTCCATTTACAGCAAAGAACTGATCAACTAGACAGAAAATCACTAAGGAAACACTGGACCTGAACAACACATTGGAACAGATAGATTTGACAGATATATATAGAACTCTACATCCTGAGGCTATGGGATTTATTTTCTTCTGGAGTGCACATGGTGCATTCTCCAAGGTAGACAAATACTAGGTCATGAAGCAGCCTCAATAAATATAAAAGAATTGCTATCATATGATGCACACTTTCAGATCACAATGCTATGAAACTTGAAATCAGTCACAGGAAAAAGTCTGGAAACCCTCTAAAAACATGGAGGTTAAAGACCCCCCCCCCTACTAAAGAATGATTGGGCCAATCAGGCATTTAGACAGGATACTAAAAAATATATGAAAATGAAACCACAACAATCCAAACTCTTTGGAATTCAGCAAAGGGAGTCCTAATAGGAAAGTATATTGCAATCTAGGCCTATTTCAAGAATCTAGAAGAAGCACAACACAAAATCTACAGTGAACCTAAAGGATCAGAAGGAGAACAGCAAAAGCACCACAAACCCAGCAGAAGAAGAGAAATAATAAATATCAGGGCATAAATAAACAATATAGAATCCAAAAAAAAAAGTTGAACAGATCAATAAAACCAAGAGTTGGTTTTTGAAAAAATTAAAAAAAAATTGATAAACATTTAGCCAGGCTTCTCAAAAAGAAAAGATAGGGGGAGGAGCCAAGATGGTGGAGAGGAAGGGAGCTCTGTAAATTTTGTCTGCCCCATTGATGGAACTGAGAAGGACATTACTCCCATCTGCAAGAGCAGAAAGGAAAATACGGACTCCAGAAAGAAGACAACCTCAAAGATACCTGAGTGAGGGAGTGCAAACTAGGGAGATTGGAAAACGGGCCAGCCCGAGATGGGCAGGGGAGGTGGGAGCCCCAGCCCAACACGGGGCAATCGCGTGGAGCCTCACAGACAAAGGAAAGAGACGGAGACTGAACACGCTCATAGTACTGTCTCTGGGGAAGAGGTAAAGAATGCTTAACTACACTTGGAGATAGAAACAAACTCCATAGATAACTGCTGGGTAGCCCGAATCCCAAAGCCAGGTGGTGCAAGGGAAAGAACAGCTTCCAGCCCTGTGCCTTCTCGGTGGGGAGACAGCGGCCACGGCAGTGGCAGTGCCAGGGGAGCTCACTTCGACCTCGGTTTTGGGAATGGGAGCACGCACCTCATTTCCATGGCCCATCTCACCCCGAGCATTGACCTTGTGAATCCCGAATCCCAGGTGCCAACAGGGAAAAAATAACCCCCACGCCTACACGACCCGGCAGAGAATTGGCACTCTTGGAGGCCTGGGCTCGCGCTCAGGCTGCAGGAGCTTCCAGCTCATTGCTGGCAGCACATGGCACCTCGGGCAACAGTTTAGCAAAGCCAAGAGAAACTCATTCATCCCCCAACGCGATCTCGATCTCAGCTGGGGTTTGGGAATAACAGATGTCTCTGTGATGGCTCGTACTTCACCTCCTGCTGCACATCTCGTCTCAGGCTGTACACCTCACCTCAGGCAAGGACAGCCAAAATCCCTGCCTGAGCCAAGACAAACTGATTCCTCCCCCTAAGAAGCCAACCACCAAAGTAAATACATCTCATCTGTGGTAGCATAAAAGTGCATGGACTGGAACTTTGAACCAAGGCAGGCCTGGAAAATACAACTCGGCTCAACTGCAGCACAAGGAGATTGGACTCATTAGAGTGTCCTACAGTGCCTAGTTCCAGCGGAGCTTGGCATGTCACCTATCTAATCTCTGCAGACACCAAGGTGGAGTCTCTGAGAGCAGCCTCCTAGACCTGCCACACCAAATCACGCCTATCCTCAAGGGGGAGCTGCTGCTTTTTTTAAAAATTGAATTCAACAGCATATAAAAAGAATTATCCATCATGATCAAGTGGGATTCATTCCTGGGTTACAGGGCTGGTTCAATTTTGCAAATCCATCAGTGTGATCCATCACATTAACAAAAGAAAGGATAGGGGCACCTGGGTGGCTCAGTTGGCTAAGCTTCCGACTTCTGCTCATGATCTCACATTCGTGGGTTCAAGCCCCGCATCAGGCTCTGTGCTGACAGCTAAATGCCTGGAGCCTGCTTCTAATTCTGTGTCTCCTCTCTCTGCCCCTTGCCCGCTCATGCTCTGTCTCTCTCTGTCTCAAAAATAAATAAAACCGTTTAAAAAAAAGAAAGAATAAACACCATATGATCCTGTCAATAAATGCAGAAAAAGCATTTGACAAAATACAGAACCCTTTCTTAATAAAAACCCTTGAGAAATTCGGGATAGAAGGAACTTACCTAAACATTATAAAAGCAGTTTATGAAAAGTCCACAGCCAATATTATCCTCAATGGGGAAAAACTGAGAGCATTCCCAGTGAGATCAGGAACACGACAGGGGTGTCCACTCTCACCACTACTGTTTAACATAGTGCTGGAAGTCCTAGCATCAGCAATCAGACAACAAAAAGAAATATGAGGCATCAGAATTGGCAAAGAAAAGTCAAACTTTCACTTTGTGAGATGACATGATACTCCACATGGAAAACCCAATCAACTCCACCAGAAGCCTTCTAGAACTGATCAATGAATTCAGTAAAGTTGCAGGGTACAAAATCAATGTACAGAAATCTGTTGCATTCCTATACACCAAAAATGAAGCAGCGGAAAGAGAAATCAAGAAACTGATCCCATTCACGATTGCACAAAAAACCATCAAATACCTAGGAGTAAACCTAACCAAGGATGTAAAAGTCCTATATGATGAAAACTATAGAAAACTTATGAAAGAGATTGAAGAAGACACCAAGAAATGGAAAAACGTTCCCTGTTCAGGGATTGGAAGGATAAACATTGTTAAAATATCATTACTACCCAAAGCAATCTATACATTCAATGCAATCTCCATCAAAATGGCACCAACATTCTTCTCAAAACTAGAAGAAACTATTCTCAAATTTGTATGGAACCACAAAAGACCCCGAATAGCCAAAGTTATATTGAAGAAGAAAACCAAAATGGGAGGCATCACAATCCCAGACTTTCGTCTCTACTACAAAGCCTTCATCATCAAGACAGTATGGTATTGGCACAAAAACAGACACATAGACCAATGGAATAGAATAGAGAACTCAGAACTGGGCCCACAAATGTATGACCAATCAATTTTTGACAAAGTAGGAAAGATTATGCGATGGAAAAAAGACTGCCTCTTTAGCAGGTGGTGCTGGGAGAACTGGACATCAACATGCAGAAGAATGAAACTAGACCACTGTCTTACACCATACACAAAAATTATCTCAAAATGGCTGACAGACTTGAATGTGAGACAGGAAACCATCAAAACCCTCG
Organism: Helogale parvula; assembly: GCA_004023845.1. Lineage (NCBI taxonomy): Eukaryota > Metazoa > Chordata > Mammalia > Carnivora > Herpestidae > Helogale > Helogale parvula. The sequence goes on from PJEM01007332.1 coordinate 67,079, forward strand.
AGGAGAAAGTAGGAAAAAACCTCCTAGACCTCCACCGCAGCAATTTCTTACTCAACACATCCCCAAAGGCAAAGGAAATGAAAGTAAAACTGAACTCTTGGGACTTCATCAAGATAAAAAGCTTCTGCACTGCAAAGGAAACAATCAAGAAAACAAATAGGCAACTGACAAAATGGGAAAAGATAGTTGCAAATGACATATCAGATAAAAGACTAGTATCCAAAATCTACAAAGAACTCACCAAGCTTCACACCCACAAAACAAAGAATCCAGTGAAGAAATGGGCAGAAGACATGAACAGACACTTCTCCAAAGAGGACATCAAGATGGCCTACAGGCACATGAAACGATGCTCAACATCACTCTTCATCAGGGAAACACAAATCAAAACCACACTGAGATATCACCTCACTTCAGTCAGAGTGGCTAAAATGAACAAATCAAGAGACTATAAATGCTGGCGAGGGTGTGGAGAGATGGGCACCCTCCTACACTGTTGGTGGGAATGTAAACTGGTGCAGCCGCTCTAGAAAACAGTGTGAGGTTCCTCAAAAAACTATCCATAGAACTCCCTTATGACCCAGCAATAACACTGATTGGGATTTACCCAAGAGATACAGAAATGCTAATGCATAGGAGCACATGCACTCCAATGTTCATAGCAGCAATGTCAACAATAGCCAAAACATGGAAAGAGCCTAAATGTCCATCACCTGATGAGTGGATCAAGAAGATGTGGTATATATATATACAATGGAGTACTAAATGGCAGTGAGAAAGAATGAAATATGGTCATTTGTAGGAAAGTGGATGGACCTTGAGGGTGTCATGCTGAGAGAAATAAGTCAGGCAGAGAAGGACAGATACCGTACGTTTGCACTCATATGTCTAACAGGAAAACAGGAGAATCCTAATGGGGGCCCAGGGGGAGGGGAAGAAGGAAAGAGAGTTGGGGAGAGACAGGGAATCGAAACTTGAAAGACTATTGAATACTGAAAATGAACTGAGGGTTGAAGGGGAAGGGGGAGGGGGAAAAAGAGGTGGTGGTGATGGTGGAGGGCACTTGTGGGGAAGAGCACTGGGTGTTGTATGGAAACCAATTTGACAATAAACAATTCAAAAAATAAAATTAAAAAAAAAGGAAATGCCTCTTAAAAAGCTTATTTTATCAGGAACCGTACTACTTCAATTTGGAAACAAAAGAAGGAGTGTGGTGAAAATAATGCCAAAAATTATATTATACTTTTAATAAAATGTGAAGAAAAAACAAGAAAAAAAAAGAAAAGATAAAGCACGCAAGTAGACAAAATCATGAATGAAAATGGATCTATTACAACCAGTCCCTTGGAATACAAGCAGTCTTCAGGGAAAAGTATGAAAAATTATATGCCAACAAACTGGACAAACTAGAAGAAATGGACGAATTCCTTAACACACATGCACTACCAAAATTCAAACAGGAAGAGATAGAAAATCTGAAAGATTCCTAACCAGTGGAGAAAATGAATCAGTTATCAAAAATGTCCCAACAAATAAGAGCCCAGGGCCAGATGGCGTCCCTGGGGAATCCAACAGACATTTAAAGCAGAGTTAATACCCATTCTTCTCAAACTATTCCAAAAAATAGAAATGGAAGGAAAACATCTGGACTCATTCTACAAATCCAGCATCACTTTGATTCCAAAACCAGACAAGGACCCAGATAACAAAGAGAACTACAGGCCAGTATCTTTGATAAATTCACGTGGGGAGCTGCCAGAAGTGCTGCCAGAAGAAAAGACACGTGCCTCAACCTGCAAGATCCGCCACCTGCACAGCTGAGCTGTGTTATCACTCCCAGCAGAGCAGAGCTTCATTATCACGTCCAGCTCAAGGCCTGTAGACTGGGCCCTCTTACTGGTTTCCCAGGTGTTGTGCTTTTAGTTTCTCCCTTACCCTCGCCCTTGTGTCTTAGCAACTGACTCACGTAAGCTGCCCACCTTCTACCCTTTATAAGACGTACCTGGTCTCTCAATAAACGAGGCTTGATCAGAGACTTGTCTTGCCTCCATTCTCTCTGTCCCCCTGCTCCCCAATTCTCACTCCCTCCCTCAAGATCTGCGTTGACTGATCTGCCTGAGGGGTCAAATTCAGATGCAAAAATACTCAACATAATACTAGCAAATTGAATTGAATAGCATATAAAAAGAATTACCCACTATGATAATGTAGGATTCATTCCTGGGTTACAGGGCTGGTTTAATATTCACAAATCCATCAATATGATACATCACATTAACAAAAGAACAGATAAAAACCATATAATCCTGTCAACAGATGCACAAAAAGCATTTGACAAAACAGCATTCTTTTTAATAAACATCCCCAAGAAAGGCGAAATAGAAGGGACATACTTAAACATCATAAAAGCCATTTATGAAAAGTCTGCAGCTAATATCATCCTCAATGAAGAATAACTGAGAGTTTTCCCCTGAAATCAGGACATGACAAGGATGTCCACTCTCACCACTGTTTAATATGGTACTGGAAATCCTAGCATCAGCAACTAGACAAACAAAAGGAAATAAAAGGCATCAGAATTGGCAAAGATGGAGTCAAACTTTCACTTTTCACAGAACAACATGACACTCTACATGAAAGACACAACCGACTCCACCAGAACCCTACTAGAACTGATCCATCAATCAGCAAAGTCACTGAGTACAAAATCAATGTACAGAAATCAGTTGCATTTTCATACACCAATAAGGATGCAACAGAAAGAGAAAACACGAAACTAATCTCATTCAAAATCACACACTAAAAACCATAAAATACCTAGGAATAAACCTAACCAAAGATGTAAAAGATCTGTATGATGAAACCTATAGAAAACTTATGAAAAAAATTTAAAAAGACACAAAGAATGGAAAAGCATTCCCATCATGGATCTGAAGAATAAACATTGTTAAAATGTCATTATTACCCAAAGCAATCTACACATTCAATGCAATCACAATCAATATTGTACCAGTATTCTCAAAGCTAGAACAAACTATCCTAAAATTTTTATGGAACCACAAAAGACCCTGAATAGCCAAAGTAATATTGAAGAAGAAAACCAAAACGGGAGGCATCATAATCCCAGACTTTAGCCTCTGGTACAAAGCTGTCATCATCAAGACAGTATGGAATTGGCACAAAAAAGACACATAGACCAATGGAATAGAATAGAGAACCCAGAACTGGACCCACAAATGTACGGCCAATTAATCTTTGACAGCAGAAAAGAGTATCCAATGGTGAAAAAAAAAAAAAAACCAGCCTCTTTAACAGATGGTACTGAGAGAACTGGACAGCAACATGCAGAAGAATGAAACTAGACCACTTTCTCACACCATACACAAAAATAAACTCAGAATGGCTGAAGGACCTGAATGTGAGACAGGAAACCATCAAAACCCTCAAGGACAAAGCAGGAAACAACCTCCTTGACCTCAACCACAGCAGTTCTCTACTCGACACATCCCCAAAGGCAAGGGAATCAAGAGCAAAGATGAACTATTGGGACTTCACCAAGATGAAAAGCTTCTGCCCAGCAAAGGAAACAATCAATAAAATTAATAGGCAACTGATGGAATGGGAAAAGATAGTTGCAAATGACATATCGGAAAAAGGGCCAGTATCCAGAATCTATAAGAAACTCACCAAACTCCACACCTGAAAAACGAATAATCCGCTGATGAAATGGACAGAAGATATGAATAGACACTTCTCCAAAGAGGACACCAAGATGACCAACAGACACATGAAATGATGCTCAGTGTCACTCATCATCAGGGAAATACAAATCAAAACCACATTGAGATACGATCTCATGCTGATCAGAGTGGCTACAATGAACAAATCAGGAGACTACAAATGCTGGCAAGGATGTTGAGAAACGGATACCCTCCTACCATTTTGGTGGAAATGTAAATTGGTGCAGTCGCTCTGGAAAACAGTGTGGAAGTTTCTAAAAAAATTGACAATAGAACTCCCCTGTGACCCAGCAATAACACTGCTAGGAATTTACCCAAGGGATGCAGAAGTGCTGATGCATAAAGGCATATGTACCCCAATGTTCATAGCAGTACTTTCAACAATAGCCAAATCATGGAAAGAACCTAAATGTCCATCACCTGATGAATGGATCAAGATGATGTGCTTTATATATACAAGGGGAGACTACATGACAATGAGAAATAATGAAATCTGGCCATTCATGGCAACATTTATGGAATTCAAAGGTGTTATGCTTAGTGAAATAAATCAGGCAAAGAAGGACAGATACCGTATGATTTCACTCATAAGTGGAAGAGGAGAAACTTAACATAGGACCATGTGGCAGGGGAAGGGGGAAAAATAGTTGGGGAGAGGGAGGGAGGAAAACCATGAGAGACTCTTGAATACTGAGAAAAACCTGTGGGCTAATGCGAGAGTAGGAGAGGGGAAGGGAGGTGATGGACATGGAGAAGGGCACTTGAGGGGATGAGGACTGGATGTTATTTGGAAACCAACTTGACAATAAACAATAAAAGAAAAAATTAAAATAGAAAAGCACTATGTAATCTGAATGTATTTAAATTTTTTGAGGAATAATTTTGAAAGTATATTCAAGACCTGTATATAAAAATTTGAAAACACTGCTGAGAGAAATTTTACACAAAATTGGAGGAGATAACTTGTCATTGGGTTACAAGATTGCATTTTCACCACATCAGTGTATGTTTTTAATATATCCCAATAAAAGTTTCAGCAAATTCTTACAAAACTGAACAATTCTATTCTGAAATTTATATAGAAATATACAGATTACAAGGAATCTGGAAGATAAATCACTTTCAGAAAAAAAAGCTGCCACATAGTTTGAGTAGTTACTCTACATAATTTCAGGGATTGCTATAAGGCTCTCATAATTAATGCTGTGTGGTATTGACAATGGAGTAAACACAGAGACCTTGAAACCAATAGAATGCCCAGCAATAGGCCTAATTTTTTGACTTTTCCAAAAATTTCAAGTAATGAAATGAGGAAAGTATAGGCTTTTCCACAAATTATACTGGATCAAGTATATATCCATATGAGAAAAAACATTAATCTTAACCACAATCTCACCTCATACCATGCACAAAAATTACCTCAAAATGAGACAGAGATCTACATGTCAATGTTAAAATCCATAGTTAAATCCATAGAAATTCCAGAAGAATCCTTTTTGATCTTAAGGATACATCAATATTTATTAAATATAAAACTAATTATTAATCATGAAAAATTGATAATTAGTTTTAAAACTGCAGGTATTCAAGTAATACAATGTTTATAAAATGAACACTCGGGGTGCCTGGGTGGCTCAGTGGGTTAAGCGTCCAACTTCGGTTCAGATCATGATCTCACGGTTCATGGTTTCGAGCCCCATGTCAGGCTCTGTGCTGATGGCTAGCTCAGAGCCTGGAGCATGTTTTCAGATTCTGCGTCTCCTTCTCGTTCTGACCCTCCCCTGCTCACACGTTCTCTCTCTCTCTCTAAAAAATAAATAAAAACATTAAAAAGTTTTAAAAGATAATAAAAATTAAAATGAACACTCAATCCATGGTCTAGGGGAACATTTTGTATGTATACGTAACATTTATATGACAAAGACCTGTACTATACATAAAGCACAACCATAACTTAGTGGTAAGGAAACCAGAATGCCTATTTTTAAATTATGCAAAGGACTGGAACAAAATTACACAAGAGAAGGTTTACAAATGGCCAATAATATGAAAAAAACTCATTATCAGCCATCAGGGAAAGAAATTAAAACCACAGCAATATGTCACACATCTCCTAGAATGATTTGAAGGAAAAACGAACAGTACCAAGTGACACGGATGTGCAACAACTAGGACTCTCCACTTGTGTTCTGGTATCTCTCCACATTTTCAGTGTTGCCCAGTATTCCATACTGACCAGAGCATAAGGCCCAAAGATGACTCATTGGGAGCCTTGTGGAGTTTTTATTTACCTCATACCTTCCTGATGCATGTGACAAACACCTTTGGAAGTGAAGATCTTTAAAACGGCTGTCATGATCTTATGCCCTCATGGATTTAACTCTCAAGCAAGCCTTAGCAGGGTTCAAGAAAGTTTTACTATTGCTAAGGAGACAGAAGTTCTCTCTGTGACATGAGTCAATATTGATGACATCACAGGTAACTGCAGGTATTCAAGTAGCACAATGTTTATAAAATGAACACTCGGGAATTATGGTAATTTTCCATTCACAGGACATGGAGGTTTCTTAGAAACCAAGTTTTATGCAGAGAAAGGAAATTCTCTCATGTTAGGTTCAAAGTACAGGGAATGTAATGTCCTATTAAAAATTGGAGTAGGTCAAACATGTTTCTTTAGTATGGCTTTAACACAAAGCCTTTCCATCTGAGGAGATAATTAATTCCTGGGAGAGAAAGAAGCAGCTACAAGCAAAGGTCCCTGAGCCTTTATGGAAACCTCTTTAAATATCCATGCAGTGCAAGTTGAAAATTATTTCTGTTGATCACATTTGCTGGAGCAAGAATCATTACGGTTTGAATGACCCAGCTGAATGTGTTTACTCCATACTTCTTGCTTCTGGTCTATGGGATCAATGGTATCTGTAGCTCTTTGCTCCATAGTGCTACAAAAAAATCCATTTTGGATTCAAATCCCAGATGGTCTGTAAAATCTTTTTGAGGCTTTAGGCTAAAAGGGAAGCTTTTGACTTAAAAAACACTTTATTAAAAACTGATAATTTGAGAATTAGTTGAGGAGTCTCTTTCTAAGTGTGTCATATTTTTCATATTGAAAGCTACTTGTCCAGAGAGGGGTAATTTGAGGATGGTATTATTTCCAAAATCCTCCAAACATCATGAAAATCTTCTATGTCTGTAAGGTAAGTTTATAATATTGCTGGTGCATCTGAAAGATTTTTACTTCCCATATGTATATAACATTATTTCAGTCCGTTCAAACATAGCAATAGAGTATTTCATCCTCACCCCGTTTCTTCAAAAGATAATTGGTAAATATTAACCTTAGTGGGCAGATGAAAACTTTGAACTTCATTGAATTTAAGCCAATTAGAGGACCCAGCTCTCTGTCGACAGGGCACATACTTTTGCAATAAGGTGTCTAGCTTAATAGTCTAGATTAACCATGAGAGTAAAAACAAAATATAAATACACTTCTCACATGGAAAAGACCTAAGTATGAATATAAATGACATCTATCGTCAGCAATTTAGTCCAAGCATGAGGGGAGAATACTTTCTGGTAACAAAGGCTATGAATAATTGAGTCTGCATGCCTTCTTAAAAAGTAAAATTAGAGTTGATTTTTCCTGAACTGCTTGCATAATTAAATCTTTGCATGATTATCACTCAAAATGTCCATCATTGTTATATCCTAGATGCAGAAGCAGTTTAAAAATAGATGAACGTTCTCTGTGTGCACAACCTTGTGATGATATGTTCAAATATGTGTCCTCAATCAATTCTCATAAAAAGCTGTGAGATGGATGTTATTAATCTTGCCTTATAGGTGAGGAAACTATGATGTTATGTGCTAGAAATATACTCCAGATCAAAGAATATGTAAGGAGAAGAATGAGGATTCTAATCTGGTCTTTTTGATTTTCAAAACAAAACACTCAACAACAATGGAAATCCTTTTCAATGTTTTGCAGATGTTTTGTTTTGTGAGTGAAATATAATAGGGAGAACTAGATCTGAGGGAGAAATCAAGATAAAAAGATTATGTAATGACACATTGTACTTGACATTTGGGAGTTCAAACATGTCAGAGTGTATGTGTGTGTGTGTGTGTGTGTGTGTGTGTGTGTGTGTGCGCTAATGAAATCATTTTATATATGCTTGCCTCCAAAGTAGTAATAAAGGAATTATAATTATGATAGTCATATAAAGAGGACACTACTAGTTCAGTGTTGTTAGTTATGAGACTAGAGAGCATGGGTAAGAATTGTAAGAAAAAAAATTAACAAGTATGCTGCCAACTAACCCTGGTTGTGTCCTTAATCAGCATCTTGATATTGGCAGGATCTTTAACTTCTCATGTTTCTATTAAATAATTTATAAAATAAGTATTAAAAAATAGCAGTAATTATCTTCCAGGTTTGTAGTGGAGATTAAATCAGGAAATGTCTCCAAAAACTTAGAACCACTAAATATTTAATTTTAGTTAATATTACTTTTATTATTACCATCAAAATAAGTCTCTGATACTGTTTCCTTATCCAAAAATGGGTGAGATAATACCAACCACACAGGATGTTATCAACATTAAGTAGGAGCATATGGACAGAATACTTATTACTATGGCATAAATATAGAAATCAGTTATTAACGTACATACAAACTATTAGCAATTACACTGTTATTGTATTTAGACAATAAACATTATGAATTATATTTTATAGTAGCTTTGGTATACTTTCTTTACATACCCACCACCCATGCCCTGTTACTCCTATGTCAACTATCATAAATAATCTCCTAACTGGGCTTTCTATCTCTGGTTTCCATCTCCTTACTGAACGTCACCCAACTTCATCTAAGACACAGTAAGATCTTTACTAAAATTATATCCATTATTACCCCCTTTCTCAAATTCATCTTCATTTTGCCACTTGTATTTTCAATTGTATTCTCAAAGAATAAAGGGGATATGCCTTAATTTTGCCTCAGAGACTTTGCATCAAGTTCCACCTCCTTTTCTATTCAGCTACCACTACGTTTATGATGCAATGCTTCCTGTTAGGCTTGGTCATCTCAGATGATGCACAAATATGGTCTTCTAATTGTTTATAAGAGTTTCTCATGTCTGTCTGCAACAGAATATTCGTCCAGGAGATATTTTAAGTAATATCCAAGAACTCAGGACTTATTTTCTATCTGAACAAACATCATGAGAATTTGTGAGTTAGTCGAGTCTAGGAATTTATTATTTACTACATGAAGAAGCTTAATAGAGTCAAAGCTGTATTTAATCACAAAAAAACCATTTTCGGGTAATGTAATGAAACATGATATGAAAAAATGGAGAATCGGAATAACGTGACAGAGTTTGTTCTACTGGGACTCACAGAGAATCCAAAGATGCAGAAAGTCATATTTGTTGTGTTTTTGGTCGTCTACATCGTCTCTGTGGTAGGAAATATTCTAAGTCTGGTCACTATCATTTCCAGCCCATTATTGGAGAACCCCATGTACTTTTTCTTAGCCTATCTCTCCTTCATTGATGCCTGCTATTCCTCTGTCAATAACCCTAAATTGATCGCAGATTCACTCCGTGAAAAGAAGACCATCCTTTTCAATGAATGCATGACCCAAATCTTTGGGGAACATTTCTTTGGAGGTGCTGATATCATCCTGCTTACTGTGATGGCCTATGACCGCTATGTGGCCATCTGCAAGCCCCTGCACTACACGACCATCATGAGTCGGAGGGTGTGTGGTCTGCTAATGGGAGTGGTGTGGGTGGGAGGCTTTCTTCATGCAACCATACAGATCCTCTTCTTCATCCCATTACCCTTCTGTGGCCCTAACGTCATAGACCACTTTATGTGTGATCTGAACCCTTTGCTCAATCTTGCCTGCACTGATACCCAGACTCTAGGGCTCTTCGTTGCTGCCAACAGTGGGTTCATCTGTGTCTTAAATTTCCTTCTCTTGATGGTCTCCTATGTGGTCATTCTGCGCTCCCTAAGGAACCACAGCTTGGAGGCAAGGCGCAAAGCCCTCTCCACCTGTGTCTCCCACATCACGGTGGTCGTCTTAATCTTTGTGCCCTGCATATTTGAGTACATGAGACCCGCAGCTACTTTACCTATTGATAAAGCAGTGGCAGTGTTCTACACTATGATAACTCCTATGTTAAATCCCTTAATCTATACCTTAAGAAACGACCAGATGAAAAATGCCATTAAGAAATTGTTTAGTAGGAAAGCTATTTCAGGGGATAAATAAATATTCCTGGAGCACAACATTGCTTCAACTGAAGCAAGGATCAAAAGGACATTCTGGATCATCTCAGCAAGGAATACTTACCAAATTAAAAAAAAAACTGCTATGAATTATACATTCTACATTGAGTGGAGCAGAAACGTGGGCAAGAGAAAGAAGCCATAAACATGGACTATATATATATATATATATATATATATATATATATATATATATATGTATATATATATAAATTATCTGTAAATTCCTGCATATTCTTATTTATACTTCTCTCATTTTTATACATCAGGGCTGACAGTAATATGGTGTCCATAAATGTAAGTCAAAAAATTTTCTACCATAAAGTTTTAAAAGCAAAGGGCCATTTAACTTCTGAGGGGGTAACAAAGATTACCCCATGTATCACTTTCCTTGCAGATTTCCTAACCATTTTGATTTATTCATGTCAACCACTGTAGACTTCTAACCCATTAGAAAAGATGACTTAAATAAATGAATATTTTATTACTTCACAGGAATTTCTACTTGCTAAATAAAGTCACACTCCCTAGGTGACTTTATTGACTTTATTGACTACTTGCTAAAATAGTTTCTACAGTAAGATTTAATATCTGGTGCACAATAGATATTGAATGAATGAATAATGGCATAAAGGAAGATGAATAAAGTCAATAAAATGTATAACCAATAAATAATACTGTAGACAAGGGGCTTTTTCCTACTTTTATCTGATAAGGAGTCTGAGAATCCTATCTAGATCTCTTAGAGAAACCAGAATTTCTTTTTAACTCCTGCTTAACCTGTGTAATGAGAAGGAATTTGAATCTGATTCTCAGTAAAGGAGAAAATAGCTTACTTTGATATTCCCCCTGTTCTCAGCAAGATTTCATCATCTTATGATCGATCGTAGGGTGTTTATGTTATTTTCTCTGTTAATTAGTTTACTTCTTGGTAACATTTCATTATGAAAAGATGCTTTTAAAAATATGTGGCTCCATTTATACACAAAAAAACTTCAGGATAAATATATTCCATTCATTCCTTCCATCCCTTTGAGCCCAAAGGTACATCAAACACATTGATCATTGCTCTGGATTCAGTGGTGAATAGAGAAGAACCCAGACCTTCCCTTCACAGGGCTTAGGATCCACTGACAGACACGGATAGGGAGCAGAAAATGACAACACCATGTTATAAATGGTAAGATAGTGGCAGCACAGATGTTATGCAATCATGTTTGGGGGACACAGACAAAGGCTTGGGGGTTCAGGAAGTCTTCCTAGATGAAAACACATCTAAAATGGACACAAAGCATGAAAGAGAATCATCAGTGTGAAGAGGCACCTGTTGGGGTGAAAGTATTCTAGGAAAGAATCCAGAAAAAAGGCTATCAGGTGAAAAAGAATAGGCAGAAAACCTTATTATTTCGATATGGTTGTGGGTATTAATTTATCTATTTATTCAATAATTAATTATTGAGCCCCTTCTCTGTGTCAGGTTATAAGCTGGACACTGAGCTTGTAAATGTCTAATTAGTAAGATATGAAACTGGCAAGTTAGTGACAGGGAAGATTAAGAGGAATCTTGTGTGTTAGAGTTGAATGCTTGTACCATGGAAAAGACATTGAGAGGTGCTTTCACATATTTCTTGGCCTGATAGCTCATTTCTTTTGTGCTGAATGATACTCCACTGTTTGATGTCACACAGCTTATCTCTCCTAACCTACTGAAGGTCATCTTGGCTGCTTTCAATCATTATGACAGTCATGAATAAAGCTTTATTAATAAATATCTGTGTGTAGGTTTTTTTATGTGGACGTAAGTTTTCAACTCATATGGGTAAATATCAAGGAGTGAGGTCCCTGGATTGTACAGTAAGAATATGACGATTTGAGAAGAAACTGACAAACTGTCTTCCCAAATGGCTGCACCATTTTGCTTTCCCACCAGCAACGAATGGGAGTTTCCATTGCTCCAGATCCTCACCAGCTTCGTTGGTGGCATTGTCCCATATTTTAGCCAATCTAATAAGTTTATTGTGGTAAAACATTCTTTGAGTCATCCACTTATCCAGAATGTACAGATGAATTAATAAAAAAAGACTCAGGAAGTTGAAGCAAATTGGTCAAAATCTCACAATTCAAATATGGCAGAGTCAGAATCTATGCCATGTTTGACCTGGCATAAACCCCAGCCCCGTCTGCCATTGTAAATCCTGAGATCAAAATTGTGTGCTTTGCTCAGCTTATGTTGAATTCTACAAACAAATCTGCTCTTATATAAGGTTAGATTTTATTCCAAGGACAATGGGATATTACCCACAGTTTCTGAGGAGGTTCAGTGGGATCATAGTTGTCTGTTAGAATGCTGGTGCCTTCATTCTTCAAGTCTGCAGACTCACATTTAACAGGCAGACCCTTTATAGTTTAGATTCAAATATGAATGTCACATTTCTGGATGGGATAGAGTGACTGACAGCAGACATGCATTCCTACATGAAAAGGTGGAAAAGACGAAAACAGAGAATCATCTCTGAAGACACTGGAGAGCTACTAAGGGGAGAAGAACTAGAAGGAAAGGGATTAAAATGAGGGGTAAAAACAGAGCTGAGGTGAATGGCAACCACCACCTTTACCCTGAGAATTGTCATTTCTGGGCACCAGATGGAACTGAGTATCCAAGTTGTTTGTTTGATTTTTAAATTTATTTTTGAGAGAGAGAACTAACAGTGGAGGGACAGAGAGAAAGTAGCAGTGAGTCCCAAGCAGAATCTTTGCTGACAGCACAGAGCCCAATCTGGGGCTCCAACGCACCTACGGCAAGATCATGACCTGAGCTGAAGTCAAGAGTCAGACACTTAACTGACTGAACCACCCAGATGCCCCAAGGCTCTAAGTTTTATACACATTTACAGCTACTACTGGGACATATAGGAATCAGCAGAGCTTTGGTCAGAGATCTAGAGAACCTCAAAGATACATCAGTTTTTTTTCCTTGATTCATTTGTTGTTGGGGCCCATCCAGCCAAAAAGCCTGCGGAGGTGATTCCACTGTGACGGCAAAGCCTCCGGGGGGAGTGTATGTAATCGCAAAGTCCCTAGCCTTGTCTAGGAAGGCGCTACCCTGGATAACGGTTGGCCCTCCCCCCATTTGATGATCAGGACAAAAGAACAAAGGTCCTGGGAGACTAGGGTGCAGTGCTGTGTGGCCTATTGGGACCCTGCTTCCCCTGCTTGAAAATGTGTGCGCTTGACTGCTTGACCTAAGTGGATCAGAGACTGGGGTTAGTTCTCCTATTATTCATGCCACTTGGTAATTGTGGTTTCAGCATATGGGCAGATTTTCTGATTGAAACCTCTCCCCCCTAGTTAGAGGCACTTTACTCACACACTATTGTTTGAACCTTTAAAGAAAAATAGCCTTGTCATAAGCTTCAGTTAATATTACACTATGTATGCAAAATAAGACTCTTGCTGATGTATTTTTAGTGATCAATTATGTTTTTTGATCTTCTGTATTGTACTCCATTTCTGTCTTTAACTTTATGTTCTCTCTTCCGTGAAAACAATGATCTATTCTGAAACATGTGATTCTTAAGAAGTTACAAACAATGTAATCATTAAAAGAAAGATGTAATCACCTATGGTATAAAAGACACCAAGTTTCACAGTAAAGTGTGGTCTCTTCCACCATTCATGTTGTCTGTGTTCTTTCTTGTAGATATTTCGCCAACACCAACCCCCTACTCAGGGACCCTTAGACTCTGGTGCGTGAGCTGGTCCCCTGCAATTTGTGAAATATTGAAAACACACAACCAGGTGTAATTTTATTACCTTCCTCATTTACCATAATATTTTAGAGGTTTATCATGTATTGTGGGTAGTTCCTCTTCATTACTTAATAGTATTCACTGTATGGCTCTACCATATTTTGTATACTTATTCACTTGTTGATGGACTTCTGAAATATGTACAGTTAATGGCCATCATGAATGATGCTTCTGTGAACATTCATGTACAAGTCTAGTGTGGAGATATATTATCCCTTTCTCTTGGATTGATACTAATGAGTTAAATTGCTGGATTATATGTTAAAATGTTAGCATTTTAAACGTGGTGGTGCCATATAACATTTTCATGAGCAACGTATGAAAGTTCTCGATTTCTCCACAACCTACCAAAACTTGGCATTGTCCGTCTTTTTAAAGTCAGTGTAAAATTGTTCAAAATATTCTCTTACAACTTGTAATTTGTGTAGGTTCTACAGAAAGAGTATCCCATTCATTTTTTTAAATATAGTTTATTGTCAAGTTGGTTTCCATAGAACCCCCAGTTATATGAGTGCTCCTTTTTCCCCACCCCCTTCAGCCCTCAGTTTGTTTTCAGTATTCAGAGTCTCTCATGATTTGCCTCCCTTCCTTTCCCTAACTCTTTTTCCCCCTTCCCCTCCCCATGGTCCTCTGTTAGGTTTCTCCTGTTAATCTTATAAGTGAAAACATATGGTATTTGTCCTTCTCTCCCTGACTTATTTCGCTTAGCATGACACCCTCGAGGTCCATCCACTTTGGTACTATCTGCCAGATTTCATTCGTTCTCATTGCCATGTAGTATTCCATTGTATAGATAAACTTCATCTTCTTGATCCATTCATCATTTTTGACACAATTTTTATTATTTCCTTTTCTGTTTGTTTGTTGTTTGTTTGTTTGACTTATTGATTGGCTAGCATCTTTGTATAATATTGAATAATGTTAATTTAAATTGGTGATACTAAGGGGTGCCTGAGTGGCTCAGTAGGTTAAATGTCCAGCTTCGGTTCTGGTCCTGATCTCACGGTTTGTGAGTCTGGGCCCCACATTGGGCTTCACACTGATGGTGCAGAGCCTGCTTGGGATTCTCTTTCTTTCTCAGCCCCTTTTCCACTCTCTCTCTCTCAAAATAAGTAAACTTAAAAAAAAATTAAGTTTAAACTAGTGATGCTAAGTGTCACTTCTTCTTGATTTCAAAGGAATAACTTTTAGTATTTCACAGTTCAATATGTTGTTTGTTCTGAAATATTTATATGTGGGGCCACTTGGTGGCTCAGTTGGTCAAGCCTCTGACTTTGGCTCAGATCATGATCTCATGCTTTGTGAGTTCAAGTTCTGTACAGGGCTCTGATCGGACAGTGCAGAGCCTGCTTTGGATCCTGTCTCCCTCTCTCCACTGTTCCCCAGATTGGTTCTCTCTCTCCCTTGATAAGTAAACATTAAAATTTTTAAGTAATTATTTAAAATATTTATAGATGATACTTTGGGGATTAAGATACAGTTAGGTTTATTTTCAAGTTTTTATTTAAATTCCAGTTGACATGCAGTGTAGTATTCATTGCAGGTGTAGAGTTTAGTGATCCAACACTTACATACAACACCCAGCTCTTTGGCTAAGACCATGTATATTTGCATTTAGGTGTTAACAAATCATCTATGCATGTTTTAACATAAGCTAGAGGGGCGCCTGGGTGGCTCAGTCAGTTAAGCATCTGGCTTTGGCTCAGGTCATGATCTCACAGTCCGTGGGTTCGAGTCCCATGTCAGGCTCTGTGCTGACAGCTAGCTCAGAGCCTGGAGCCTGCTTCAGATTGTGTGTCTCCCTCTCTCTCTGACCCTCCCCTGCTTGCTCTTTTTCTCAAAAATAAATAAGAAACATAAAAAAATTTTAACATAAGCTAGAAATTTACCTCTAAGCGTTGGTATACTTTTTTTGATAATTACTATCTTTATAGTTTTATTTTCATTTATTCTCTTATTTCTATTATGATTTTCACTTATTTTAAAAAGTGCTTAAATTACCATGTATTTGAGACTTAAAGTTGCATTTATTTTTTTATTCCTACTTTAACTGAATTATCATCAGAGAAGTTGCTCTGAATGTTGGAGATAGTTTGACACTTGTTGAGAATAAATTTGTAGCATCAAATAAGATGGGTTCTGTTAAATAACTTCTATTCACTCACAAGCTGATGAGTGTAGCACTTTTTATATATCCATAGTTTGCTGCTTATTATTTTGGATCAAATCCTGTATACCTTTCCATATGATTACAAATTCAAATTTGTAATGTTTAATTGTTGAAAATTATATCAATTTTTAATAATTTTACGAATTGAGTTAAGCTCTTGTCTTAAAGTCTATTTTGTATTATATACACATATATATCATATACATAATTTCTTCAAATACCACTGCATTTTGACTGTTCTAACATCTTGATGCCTTTATTTTTAATCTTTACAAGGCCTAGGGGTTAGGTGCATCTTTTGTAAAAAGCACATATCTGGGACACCTGGGTGACTCAGTCGGTTAAGTGGTCAACTTCGGCACAGGTCATGATCTCATAGTTTATGAGTTTGAGCCCCACGTCAGGCTCTGTGCGGAAAGCTCATAGCCTGAAGCCTGCTTGGGCTTATTTGTTTTCCCCTCTCTCTACCCCTGCCCTGCTTACACTACCTCTCCTCTCTTCAAAAATAAACACACATTTAAAAATATTTATAAAAAAGCATGTTACTTTTTTGCATGGACCTCAAGTATATTGTAGTATAGAGGTGGAATTTAAGGAAAGGTATTAAGCAGGCTATGTTGTAGTTTATGAGCAAGTAATAAATTGTATCATTTATCTTGAATGTATCATAGATAAGCTGCTATATAACGATTGCCACTTCAGATAGCTGTGAAATTAGGTGATTAACTAGTTGTTACTTAACCTTTTAATTTCTGTATAAGTCTAATTACATGAAATAGAAGTTGGTGTTTTGATTTTTTACTTTGCTTTTCTGTTTGGAGTGTCATTGTAACTACTGTATTGTAAATGATGGAAAATAATTGCATATGTTAAAAAAATAAATTGTGTTATATTCAAGAAAATAAAAAATTAAAAAACAAATATATTTTTAAAAAGCATGTATCAGTGGATGATATATATTTGCCAAAACACATGTTTCAAAATCTTCAAAGCAGCTCAACTCAAAATATCCTTAAATGGGAAATGGCCTAAATGTCTAGCAACAAAAGAATAGATCAACCATCACATATCCAAGTAGAGAGATACTATACATGAATGAAAGTGATCGAAATACAGATAAAACATGAAGACTGAATCTCACATACTTGATAATGAGTAAAAAGAAACTTAAGAGCACAATCTGCACTGCTATTTCTCTACAAAATCAAAAACAAGGTAATTTTAATCAACTTTATAGTTGAAGATAGTGATTACTTTCAGAAGGTGATGACTTTAAAGAACAAAGAGGACTTGTGATATTGTATACTGGTAATTTGTGACTTAATCTGATTGTCAATTGCATGAGACTGCTCATGTTAACGACCTACCCACTCTACACATGAAATTATTTCACTTCTTGTAAGAAAATTGGTCTTTTTTTTACATTTTGGTTTTTTGGGGTTTGAGTTTTTATTTTGTTTTGTTTTGTTTCATCTTGTTTTTGTAGAAAGACAGGGAGAGAGAGATAATCTGAAGCAGTCTCCACACCCAGTACAAAGCCCAACACGGGGCCCAATCTCAGGATCATGAAATCATGACTGAGCTCATGGCCTGAGCCCAAATCACAATTCTGATGCTGAACTGACCTAGCCATCCAAGTGCCTCTGAGATTGGTCATTTTAGGTACATACCCTTTCAGCCTTTCAACTGACAAATGTTTTGTGATGTGTTCTCAAAAGATAACATCGAACCTTGCAATATTTTGTTTCTTCATTAGTAGCTGCTATCATAGTAATTTGTCCAATTTCTCTTTGCTATAAAAACTCTACTTAATTTTATCTCCTTCATCACTTTTTTCTGCTCTCTATGCTTCTCAGAGCAATTCACCTGAAATGATTGTACCTCCTTCATCCCACTTGCCTATTCTAAAAGTATCAGTATGGTAACTGCCTTGCTTTTCAGAAAATTCCACTGTCCAGTCCTTTCTCTGTTACAATTGCTGTGTTTCTTAAGCGATCTTAATTTTAAAACTATTAAGCCTGAGCAAAAGTCTTTACACTAAAGTTGAAAGAGTTTATCTGGTTCTAGTAGAAAATCTTTTTCAGAAGACTCTTCTTCATTTAGTTATAAGATGACTTCATTTAGGTATTGGACTACAAGGTACTTTTTAATGAGTAAACTTTCTTTTCTAGAGCAGCTTTACTTTCACCACAAAATAGAGTGGAAACGACAAAAGTCCCATATACCCTCCACCTCTTACTGGGAAAATCTCTCCCTTTGGAGTGCTATATTTGTTATAAATAAATGAACCTGCATTGACACATCATTATTCCCCCCAAATTCAGTTTCCATCAGAGTTCATCCTTGGTGTTTTACTATCTGTGGATTTTGACATGTATAATGATAATATCCAAATGTAGTAACATACAGAAGAGTTTTACTACCCTAAAAATTCTTTGTTTCCCACCTATGTATCCCTCTGCCTTCCCTAATCCTTGGTGTACACTGACTGATATTTTTGTGGTTTCCATAGTTTTCCCTTTTCCAGAGTGTCATGTATAGGTGGTCGCCAACTTACAATGGTTTAACTTATGCTTTTCTAACTTTACAGTTGTTCAAAACTGATACACATGCAGTAGAAACTGTACTTTGAATTTTGAATTTGAATCCTTTCCTGGACTCGTGATATGAATTGTGATACTCTCTCATGATGCTGGGCAGGGGCAGCGACCTGCATCTCCCAGTCAGACAATTGATCGCGATGGTCAACGATCAACACATTCTGTGCCTGTACAGTCATTCCGGTTTTCACTTTTGGTACAGTATTCAACAAGTTACATAAGATATTAAATACTTTATTATAAGTAAGCCTTGAATTTGATGATTCTGCCCCCACTGTAGGCTAATGTAAGTGTTTTTACCACAATCAAGGTAGGCAATACTGAGCTATGAAGTTTGGTAGGTTGGGTGTATTATATGCATTTCTGACTTAAGATTTTTTTCAAAAGATGATGAGTTTATTGGGACCACCCCCATTGTAAGTCAAGGAAGACCTGTAGTTGAAATCATAAAAAAGATAGCTACATTACATTGGCTTCTTTTATTTTGAAATATGCATTTAAGTTTCCTGCATATATTTTCTGAACTTAATAGCTCAGTTGTTAGTGTTTAATCATATTTCATTCTCCACATGTACAATAGTTTATTTATTCACCTACAGAATGACATCTTGTTTGCTTCCAAGGTCTGGCTATTATGAAAAAAGCTGCGATGAATATCTGTGTGCACCCAAAATGCTTTTTGGTTTTTTTCTTCATTTATTTTGTAGTTAGATCACATCTTATTTATCTTTTGCTAGTTTTCTCTCTGTCACTGCAGTAGGAAAAGTCTTAAACTGTGAATCCAATGCCGAATGATTAACTTATCAAGTTTAGGCAAGTAGTAGTGAGTCAACTCTTAAATTTTAATATATATAATTTCTTACATTACTGGGTAATGTTGTTAAACTCTGCCTAATAGATGGAATACTAGTAAGTGTGTTTCAGATATCTGAATTCTAGACTTTCATTCTGTCTTCAATACTGATTATTATTGATTTCAGAGGGATATCAGGAGAGCTGACCCTCAGGAACCACTTAAAAGCAGATTCTAATCTAAATATTTATGCTTGCACAACTGATCTCTGTATGAACTAGAGGATGTATATACATATGTTGTATATGAAATGTAAATACATTTAATTTTAGATTATAACTTTCTTTTTTGGATTTCAACTTCTAAACTACCCAAGAAAATTTGTCATTGTGTGGTCTGGCCTATAAGGCCAAAGTTTTAATAATATTATCATTAAAATATGTTCCACTGTAATGCACTAATCAATATAGCATTTTTTATTGTTCCAGCCCAATTGTCTTTTTCATGTAGGTTACCTTACATACACCCCACAAAACTGACTTAGTTGCCAATTAATTTTTGCATACAAAATTAATATTTGCTTAGTGAGTACTTTAAACTTGTACTCCTACTGTTTGCATTCATTCAATTAATGAGAGTGATGGTTTACAAAATCTATGAGATCGTCCCCACTTTTTTCATTCACATCACCCCCTTTTGTTTCTGAAAGTTGCTTAGCCACTAAGCTTCTTCAAATTAATTGTGTTTCCCTTGAAAATAATGTTTGACACCAAACTTTCCTCATCGTGTTTTTCATCTCTGAGTTTCTCAGAGTGTAGATTAAGGGATTGAACATAGGAGAAATGATGGTGTAAAATAGAGCAAATATTTTGTCCTCGGGGAAAGTAGTAGGTAGCCTAAGGTACATAAAGATTACCGGTCCAAAAAATAAGATGACCACAGTGATGTGAGACCAACAGGTAGAGAGGGCTTTGTGTCTTCCCTCAGCTGAGAGATTTCTTAAAGTGAATAATATAGTACCATAAGAAACAAATAAGACAATAAGAGTAACTAAGGCAACCATACCTGAAAAGGCAATCACCAGGACACCAGTGATGTAGGTGTCAGTACAGGCAACTTTCAGCAAAGGGAAGACATCACAAAAGTAGTGATCAATTTCATTAGGACCACAGAAGGGCAGAACAATTGCAGTAGAAAAGAGGGGAAAGACATGAACGGCCCACCAGTCCAAGCAGCTAAGACTAGGAGATTGCATCTTGTCCTGTTCATGATAATCACATAGTGGAGAGGTTTGCAGATGGCAGCGTAGCGATCAAAGGCCATGGCGGTGAGGATGAAGATATCAGTGCCTCCGAAGAAGGGCATTGTAAAGACCTGTAACATGCAGTTACTATAGGAGATGGTTTTTCTTTCTACCAGCAGGTCAACAATTAACTTGGGTGTAACAGTAGAGGTATAGCAGATGTCTATTAAGGACAAGTGAATGAGGAAATAGTACATTTGGTGGTGGAAAAGGGGGCTGCACTGAATGGAGATGAGGATCAGACGATTTCCTGCCAACAAGGCAACAAAGCAGAATAAGAAGAGGACAAAGCAAAATACTTGTATGTTCTGGTCATATGAAAGTCCCAGAAGTATGAATTCTGAGATGTTTCTCTGGCTTTCCATATATTTGAGATTAGTGTATGCTTTCACAAGGATTTATGTTTCTGAAAGAAAGAATACATATTGGAGGTGAGAATTAACTGTATGTACACAAAAAAACAAAAGTTATTAAAATATATACTGACATAAATAGAGTTTATAACAATTATTTTTGATTTATTGAATTAGGCTATATTTTTAATGCTGTCTTCTACAAATCTATCATGAAATATTCTGTAATGACAATAATGAGGCTCAACATTACTAATAATTGTCTAAAATATTAAAATATTTTCAAAATAAAGCATTTTATTACCATTAACTATGTGTTGATTCCCTTTAATTATATATAAAATTATGTAGATAAAGAACTGCTAATTATATTATTTAGTCTAATTGACTTAAAACAAGAAAAAAATTCCCATATTTCTCAACTTTTGTAACTTACTGATAAAATCAACTTTCCTTTTAAAACTATTTGAATACATTTCCCTAATTTTCTGGAAATGAATCCCAAAGAAATTCACATTTATTTAAATATCCAGTTTGAACTCCTGGACTTTAATTTGTGTAGAGCATACTATACATTGCTTTGTGGTCAACCGTTATCAAAGGATCATGTTAAACAGATAGATTTGCTCTTACATTAACAAACAAAGAGGGGTTGAAAACTATACAACAAAAGAAAGATATCAATTAATGACTGGAATTTTGAAAAATATTGAGAAGCCCATAATTTATTATATTTATATTTTATGAGTTAAATGTTAAAAATATATACTGTAAAGGGCTTCTAATGGCTCAGTGGGTTAAGCACACAATTCTTGATTTCGACTAAAGTCATGATCCCAGGATCATGGCATTAAGCCCAACACTGGGCCCTTGCTTAATATACTCTCTCCTTTGAAACACCTGGGTGGCTCCATTGGTTAAGCATCCAACTTCAGCTCTGGTCAGGATCTCACAGCTCATGAGTTAGAGCCCCACATTGGGCTCTGTCCTGACAGCTCAGAGCCTGGAACCTACTTTAGATTCTGTGTCTCCTTCTCTATATACCCCTCCCCTGCTCGTGCTCTGTCTCTCTCTCTCAAAAATAAATAAATATTTTAAAAAACCATCATCTTAATGACTCACAAATTTAATATCTATGTTATTTATAGTCTTCAAGAAGATTTTCGAAGGCAAACAGTTGACAGCTATGGCGTTTTTTAAATGGCCCATACTCTAAGATATCTGTTCTATTTTAAATTGCTACTCAAAATTCTACACTCATAAAAGTAGAAATTTTCAATTTGTTACTTCTTTGATTTCAGAATTACTAACAAGGCTCACTATTCCCCTTTATATAACAAAATAAAATAATTATGTCACAGAGAGTCCCACAGTGAGCAGTAACTAAGGAGTACTTAAAAGTTTGAGGAGTGTGAGGGATATTAACTCACCTTCTACTTGTTGCAACTGATACTACTCTTTATTTAGGAGGAAGAAATAATGTTACTTTTCAGATACACTTCTTAACATAAACGAATTGATTATACAGACAACCATTATTTAAGTAGACTGCGAACAGTATACATGTGGAAATTACCTGACCAATTTAAATCTCTGATTCTAGATAGAAGAGGCATATATGAAGAGAATCTAATTTCTCAGGTTTAAAAAGTAATACACTATAAATGTTAAAAGACAGAAATTCTACTTTTTCCTCAATCTGAGACTATATTTGAAGGGAGACAGCTGAGAGATGCCGTGAAGGACAGCAGTGAAAAGACTGTTTTGATTCCTCACCTGAGTAGAAAAAAATATGCAAGATGATGGGTTAACAGACACCCTATCTTGTCTTCTTATTTCTGTAAATAAAGAGATAAGTAATATTTAAGATAGATAAGTACTCTGGAATTCTCTGATTCTAAAACATTTGAAATTCTTTGCCTTTGGTCTTACAAAAATGCAAATTCTTCATCAAGAGTTATCCTTGTTTTCTGGGGTGCCTGCATGGCCCAGTTGGTTAAGCGTCTGACTTCAGCTCAGGTCATGATCTCATGGTTTGTGAGTTCGAGCCCCACATCAGGCTCTGTGCTGACAGCTCAGAGCCTGGAGCTTGCTTCAGATTCTTTCTCTCCCTCTCTCTCTCTCTCTCCCTCTCTCCCCTACTTGTGCTCACTTTCTCTCTCTCTCAAAAAGTAAATAAATAAATAAATGTAAAAAAGAATATTTCTGCTTGTTTTCTAAATCATCATTGGAATTTAATTTACAATAGCTCATGCTATATGATCAATGCTGTTAGCAGGGGTGAAAAGGAAGAGAGGAAAAAATCAGCTGAGAAGAGTAACTGTCATAAAACAATGCAGTGATTTTAAGGAACCTTCCTATGGGAAAACTGAAATCACAATGGATAAATAAAGGACTTCAGGCACCGAACAAGAGGCTGAAACAGTAGCAAAGTGGAAGGAGGTAGAAATGTTGAGGAATCTCAAACTGACCAGTGTAATCCTTTAGTGAATTGTTTAATCTCCTTAGGCAACATCATACTTTTTTACACCTGACATAGCATTACAAAATTCAGAATTTTGATGAGGAATACATGAGATAATATGAAATAGCACATGTCATGTGTGGTCCGGACCATTTTTCTTTCACTGTCTTTCCTTTGCAAGTGATTAGTTTAGAACCATAGATTGTCATGCACACACACTCAACCGGGGGGAAAATAAAGGAAATAAAAAAGAAGATGCACTACATGGATTTAACAAGTATATCAGGTAAATGCTGATTTCAACAATCTATTAACGAAAATCTATTAACATCATAATCAAGTTATTATCTTAGCTTCTTTCTCAATAAATCTGTACTCAGAGTTCCTGTGTGGCTCAGTCGGTTAAGCATCCAGCTTCAGCTCAGGTCATGATCTCACAGTTCTTGGGTTCAAGCCCCACATCGAGCTCTGTGCTGACAGCTAGCTCACAGCCTGGAGCCTCCTTCAGATTCTGTATCTCCCTCTCTCTCTCTGACCCTCCCTGCTCAGGCTGTCTCTTTCTGTCTCTCAAAAAAAAACTGTATTCAAATGATTACTTTATTTTTTGGCATTATTGAATGCAAATTATGTGTACATTTTGGATCATACTGTCTATAAAGGAATAGAAGCTTTGATATGTAAATACAAGTTTCTACCACACATTCAAATTTTCTCTTAGTGTAACAGAAAGTACATAAAATTACCTTAGTTGACTCACATAAAACTAGTCTATTTTAGGATGGCAGATGTTTTGAAATATAAAAAAATTATTTGTTATTATACATATTCAAGCATAAGCTGGTCTGTTTCTTAAAAGTAATGTTGAGATGCTATTAAGCACGAGTTGGAGACACAATGAAATTCTCTGCTCACTTGAAAATGCTTTATCTAGCTCTACTCCTGTTTATCAAAAAGGGATTTTTGCTTGTAGGTAATACACAATTAAAACTAAAGTATGCTAATGAATTCTATAGTAATCTCATTATCGTATGCTGCAAAAGAAGTTATAGCCTTTAAAATGAATTATGTAGAATAGATAAAAAGAAAGCACAATTGGGGTGGCTAAGTGGCTCAGTCAGATAAATGTCTGACTTGATTTCAGATCAGGTCATAATCTCATAGTTTCATGAGTTCGAGCCCTGTGTTGGGCTCCATGCTGTCAGGTTGCAATTCTCCCTCTCACTCTGCCTCTCCCATGCTTGCACTCCCTCTTTCTCAAACAAAACAAAACTAAACAAAACAAACAAATAAATATTTAAACACACACACACACACACACAATTAGCCTAGCACATGTGTTGTGGGACCGTTCTCAAGCCAAGGGACATGGCAATTCACTAACCATGAGATCTGAGTGGCTGTCAGCTTAATTTGGGCACGCATCAGGAAGCATTCTGTCCTCAGATACTCACTCCACCAGTTTGTCTCTAACACCAAAATCTGGAATAAATTGCAGAGAATTTACAAACCTATAATTCAAACACAGTCAGATTAAATCTCTGCAAATATTTTGAAATTTTCAACATGCCTTAAGCCTTCTGCAGCTTACAGAGAAAGTCAACTTGACATATTCACTAAGACTCAGTAATGAAGTGGATATTCAGCCCCCAGGAAAGCAAGCTGGGAATTTTGAATGCTGATTTAACTTCTTAATAATAGATCAGAAGAAAAAATAAGCAAAATGTATTTTTATATTCCTGCAAATGCTAACACAAGTATTTAGGTTCTAGGAATCATCCATTTGTTTTATGTCTATGCCTGAGGACTATTGGGTTCAGAGGAACAGAATACAAACTGACGTGGCAAGAATTAATAGGTCTTTGAAAGCTCTATGT
The DNA here is from genome assembly GCA_004023845.1 of Helogale parvula. NCBI lineage: Eukaryota > Metazoa > Chordata > Mammalia > Carnivora > Herpestidae > Helogale > Helogale parvula. The sequence goes on from PJEM01007332.1 coordinate 92,489, forward strand.
AATTATATTCCCAAAGGTATTTCTAGACAGACCTTGGCACAAGTGTTGCAAAGGCTCCATCCAGAGTAATGTGGCTTGATGGTCTTGGGTATAAACTTCCCATATTTGCCTATTTGGGGAAAAAATTGGCCCGTTTCTCTACAGGCCCAAAAAGGCTATAGTCAGAGCAATTCATGAAACTCTGACTGCTCTGTGGTCTCCCAGCTTTCTGAAGAATAGGAGGAAAATTGTAGCCTGTAATTGGATGAGGTTAGCTTTCAGGAAAATCTGAAATGAGGTAGGACATGGAAAACCAAAGATGGCCACTCACAGTCCTTTTGGGAGAATTATCAAGATCTGTGGTGCGCAGAGTAGATAGATGAATAAAATCAATGACTTGTGATATCATACTTGATATGAGCTTACCATTGATGAAACACTTATTGAAAAAAGAGCAGAGTAAACATCTTTTCCTCAGAACTTGGCAAAGAGGAAAAGCAAAAATTATATGGAAAAACCAGAGGAAGGGAGCGAAGAACAACAGAGCTTTATTGTGTGGAACATCCTGCTCTTTCTCTGCTCACTGACTCTTCACAAGTTGTGCTCAGTCTTATCCACATGCACTGAAGCCAGACAGTCTCTCTCTCCCAAGCATTTAAAGTTTTCTCATTCAAAAAGAATATCAGAAAATCAAATTTCATAATATTTAATCTGTTTCAAATCAAACAACTTAGTCAAGTAATAACAAAAATATACTGAGAGATTATTGGGTGGATCAAGTTCATCATATTATTCAATTCTTACAATAACACTTATCTGACACAAATATTATCAGCTTTGCTGGTGGATAAAAACACAGAAGATTTTAGAGGTTAAAAAACTAGCTCAAATAGCCTGTAAAATCTGAAGCAAAAAAAATGCATTATTCTAAATTTACTGCTTGCTTCCAGGCTTTAAAAGTTTAAGGACCCTGAGTAAATGAAAGATTCTAGAACTTTGGCATGAAGGATATTAGAATCCAGTGATTTAAAGCTAGTCTACTTCAACATTATGCCCAGTGTTGATCAAGGTGTACTCAAGATTAGCCTATACCAGTCTATAGCAGAAGATAGTTGGTCATGTCTTTAACCTTGCCCTCTGCACACCCTCAGTGACAGCTGCTAGTTGCATTTACATCATTGTTGGGAAATAGGACATTGGACTTTAGTTCCCAAGCACTGTCCTTGTGTATGAAACATCCTTATCGGACTTCTGCTCCCAGGACGCTGGGAACAAGGGACTTGATTAAGTCCCAGGAGGACGTGCAGGACAGAGCCTTCCTGGTCATCAGCCAAGAGTGACAAGAAGCTACAAGATATACCCACACACAGTTGCAAGCTGCTCCTGCTCTGCCCACTCTGTGACTGTCTCTATTGTTCTAGTTAAACGTTTACCATGTTCTCCAGGCTTGCAAGGAGGGTATAAATAAGATGCTGTTCCTAATAAAGTTTGCCATTAGCCCTCAGCACTTGGTCCATCTCCATCTCTTTCAGGGATGTCCACGGTGCCCAGCCTCCCTGGGACTGTCCCTTCTCATGGGCCCAGGCTTTCCGGGAACGTTCAGCGATCACAGTGCCCATACTCTCTGAAACCATTCACGCTTCCCTTAAGGAAGGAGCGTGGTCACGTTCCCGGGGTTTGGAAATGGCTCTGTTTCCATCAGCTGCTGGCAGCCTCTGGAAACGTCGTTGTGTCTCGCTCCTTGTCTCTCCAAGAACCTCCCACACACATTCAACTATTTAATTCATCTCTCTTTATATACTAGTTTACCTGTATAGTCTTACTTTTGGTGAAGTGCAAATCATCTTTTTTTTACAGACACTTTTGCTCCACACATTTAGAAATTTTTTTCTCCACTTCAAGGTCACAAAGCTCATTTATGTTTTACTCCATATACCGTATACCTTTACATTTCATATAACATTCATATTTTATTCATGCATATAGTCTTCCTGAATAACATGGCATCATGAGTGTGAATCATATGTAAGATGTGGACTCTTAAGCATGGGGGTGGGGAACCCTAAGCAGATGAATAGGTGAAATAAAACCATAGAGCTGATAGATTCTAGAGTATGTTGGAGAATGGAGGTGGACCCAGTGTAGTTGGATGAAAACCTCTTTGCATGGGGACACACAGAGAGAAAAACAAATGAGAACAATTACTAACATGAGGTTCTGGTAGCTGTGTGCCATGCTAAAACTTCACATGGGTTAGCCAAAGTAATATTACATCTTTATGAAGTACAATAACTTTTTAAAAGAGGGACTAATATAATTAAAGCAAATTGCCACAACCCAGAGATAAAAGCTAACTGTCATTAATCGCCCAGCTTTCCCTGACCCCAAAGCCTATCATTGTAACACCACACTTTCTGCCAACGTAGTGATTTCTGAGATTGGCAAATTAGACTCAGATAATTTATGTAAGATTTCTGATAAACAGGCAAGAAGGTTGGATTTTATTCCAAAGAAAATAGGATTCCTTACAATTTTTCGAGAAGGGAGTGATAGGATCAGAGATATGCTTCAGGATATTTCTAGCTTCCTCACATGCAAATGGTCACATGTGGAACTAGTTGAATCTTTGAAGGTCCAGATTGTAACCTGATTCACAGTAACTTGCTTCTTTGACTCATCTAACATCAATAACAGGTAATTTAGGCTAAGTGTCCAAACAAAGTTTATATACTTTCTACAACATCTCAAATGATAAATGCCTTTGATACACAGGATCAAAAGTACAATGAATAGCACTCATGTATATGAATTCTGAATGGTCCATTTTAGACCATGCCTTCCCCATGGTGATTTTTACCTCCATGGTACTCAGGCTACAGATGAGATCACTCAGCTTGGAGGCAACAGTCTCTGTGTAAAACAGAAAGATTTCCTTATCTTTCTTCTCACTCCCCACAGGTAGAACATAAGTATAGATACAGGGGATGAAGAATAAAACTACCACCATTATGTGAGAGCTGCAAGTGGAGCCTTGCATTACCCTGCAGAGGAGTGGATCCTAAGATTAAATCATATGAGTACATGTGAAGTTGGCTGCCACCAAGATCTCTGAATTAGCAATCATGAAGACACTAACAACACAAATATCTTTGCACACCTGTTTCAAAAAGGGCTTCACATCACACAGTTAGTGATCTATCTGATTAGGACCTCAGAAAGGCAAGTTGAATAGATTTGGTTAAAAACAAAACATTAAATAAAGGGTAAATCTTGAACTTCAAATCTGGCAATATTTTTAATTTATTAGTAACTTGACAAACTGATTATCTGCCCAAGTCCCTCTGCTATAAAAACTCTATTGAATTAGATCATCCTCATAAACTTTACTACTCTTCTACCTTTCTGTTATAAGGCCTTTGTAATCATTGTAATTGTAGTATTGAGTTTACCTGGACTAAAAGTCTTCATGTTTTTTCAGTATCATTCTATTAATATAATCTGGTTACACAATATCTTCTTCTTTATATTTCCTGTTTTCAAAGAGAACATTTATTTTTTCATCTTACGAATAAACACATTTCATCAAATTTGCCTCAGGTTCCTCTAGAGAATATTTCTCACGGTCTCCTTTTCATGTTAGTTACAAAGATGATTTGTCCTTTCCACTCATTTCCATGATTTGTATCACAGAATATTTTGATTGAAATTAGTTTATTTGAACTCATTTCTTCCTACTGATTTCTGGCATTTTATGACTCAGTTCCTATATGGATTTTTTAATAGATCAATACGTAGCAAAGCAGGGCATGTGTTTTTAATATCTTGACTAATTGATTTCACTCTATCTTTACTAGCTGATTTTTTATCATTAAAACAATTTAAGCTTATTTATTTATTTTAAGAGAGAAAAAGATAGAAAGTGAGCACAGTGGCTGGGGATTTGGGGAAGGAGCAGAGAGAAGGATAGACAGAATCTCCAGAAGTTTCCACACCATCAGCACAGAGCCCAACACGTGACCCAAACCCACAAATGGCAAGACCACAACCAGAGGTGAGACCAAGAGTCAGACACCCACCAGACTGTGCCACCCAGGTGCCCCTTTACTAGTTCGTTTTTATGTCCAGTGTGAAGTCCAGAGAGTTAAAACACAACATTACTTTAAATAAGATTTTATTATGCACATTTCTTGCTATGTAGTTAATTTTGAAATACCTCTTGAGTTCATTTAGGTGAAGAGCCTATCATAAACCAAAACTTGGTCTTAACCATGGAATTTAACTGCCCCTTTGCCATGCACAGTGTCTTATCATGTGGTCTTACCATCAAACCTGATTTTCTAATGCAATATTACAAATTTTTTTCACATCACAATTCTCAGCTCATGTAACACTGTCTTAACTACGCATACAATGCATTTTGTGCATTTCAAACTGTTCATACCATCTCAAAGCCTACAAACCGAACTAAATTTTAAGCTTATTTTTTATGGTTTAATTAATATTCCATTGTAGTCACCATTATACTTGAAGTCCTATTTCTGTCACTCATAAAATGATACCAGTGGAAAAATTATTCTGTGAGATGGTTTGCTCTCTCCCCTATCCACATCTAGCTGTCCCTCTGTTTTATTAAAAAGATATTGATCTCTGATGTTTGACACCAGACTTTCCTCATGGTGTTTTTCATCTCTGAGTTTCTCAGAGTGTAGATTAAGGGATTGAACATCGGAGCGATGATGGTGTAAAATAGAGCAAATACTTTATCCTCAGGGAAAGTGGTCGGAGGTCGAAGGTAGGCAAAGATTGAAGGCCCAAAAAATAAAACTATCACAGTGATATGAGACCCACAGGTAGAGAGGGCTTTGCGCCTTCCTTCAGCTGAGTGATTTCTTAAAGTGAATAATATAATGACA